>JANHFM010000336.1:0-10348 GCA_032468115.1 Grayia smithii | reverse complement strand
CCCCTCTATCTCTCTCCCCATCTCTATCTCTCTCCCTCTGTATCTCTCTCTCTCCTCCTCTCCCTATCTTTCCCTTTCTCCCCTCCTCTCTCTGTATCACTCTGTGTGTGTGTCTCTCTCTCTGTGTATCACTATGTGTGTCTGTCAGTCTGTCTCTGTGTATCAGTGTGTGTGTCTGTCTCTCTCTCTCTCTCTCTCCTTCCCTCTCTTTCTGTGTATCACACTGTGTGTGTGTCTCTCTCTCTCTCTCCCCTCCCTCTCTCTCTCTCCCCCCTCTCTCTCCTTCTTTTATTGCTTCTTTCTGGAAATCTGGGTTGGCTGAGGAATGATTGCCAGCTGCAGCAGAGGCTTCTCTTCGGATGACCCTCCTCCTCTGCCTCCCCCTCGTCCTCTCACTGTGGCAGGGCCGGGAGGGTGCGTACACACAGGCAGACCCTCCTCAGCAGCAAAGGCATGTGTGGGCACTTTCTTGAGGGTCTTAACAGGACATGACTTCTCTCCTGCACATCGCATTGCTGTGCCTCCCCCCACCCCACCCCACCCCACCCCGCAACTCTTCAGCCGAGCGTGGAGTGAGCGAGCTCCAGCCTGAAGCAGCAGGAAGCGAAGGCTGCCTTACGCGCAAACATGGCGCAAAGGCAGCTACAGGGCCACTTCACTCCTGCACTAAGGCTCCAGCGACCCTTCTCTTCCTTTTATTTCTTCGTTTTTGAAATCCGGGCAGACTGAGGAATGATAGCCATGACAGAGGTTTCCCTCTTTGGCTCAGCCAAAGCACAGCAAAGGGGCACGTGGGGTGGGCGGCTGCTCATTTAAGGAGGGTCTCCTCGCGCATGCTCACCCTCTCGGCCCCACCACAGCCAGCCAGTGGATCATGAGAGGAGAAGGAGGGAGAGGAGGAAGGTCACCTGAAGGAAAGCCTCTGCCACGGCTGGCAATCATTCCTCAGCCAGCCCAGATTTCAAAAAAGAATAAAAGGAATATCCAAGAGCACCAATGAGCAGCAAGAGTGAGGCGCTCTTGCCGCTTCTCCATTCCCCGCCATCACCCTTACTTTCTCAGGCGAGGGAGGGTGAGGGGCGGGGCCAGCCAGTGATGGGACAGGAAGCCACAGCAGAGGGCCTAAAGAGCCACGTGTAGCTTGCGAGCCGCGGTTTGCCAACCACTGCCCTATACCATTTTAGGCATGGTTGTCTAATCTCTTCTTTAAAATCTCCAGTGTTGGAGCACCCACAACTTCTAGAGGCAACTTGTTCCACTGTTTAATTATTCTGTCAGGAAATTTCTCCTTAAGTTTTGTTCTCCCCTTGATTAATTTGCATCCCTTGATTCTTGCAGATATCTTAACATAGAGAAACCAAATATTTAGGTACTCTAGATGGACATCTGAATAATATCCTTTTAATCTTAGCAGAAAACAGTTTTCCCTGCGTAATACGCATTTCACTTACCTTTTTTTAATACTGTGTAATCTTTCTAAATTTTGCAAAATAGGTATCTATTTGAATGAGTCCAATATAAAATAAAAGCAAGGATTTAAATTTGACCTTTGGTCTGAATCATAGCATCCACATGGGATAAATCAAATTTGGATGTTTACTGGGTAAACATGCATAGGATAGCATTATTTTGCTGTATTCATGGTAACTGCTGCAGATGTTATGATACAAAGAGCACAAGGAGTGCTTTATTGTATGTGAAAACCCATTAGCAAATGACATTGGGAACTTTAGATATATCACACTTGTTTAAAACAAACTCTTCTCTGATCTACTCTGTAATTTGGAATGTAACTGCTGAACCACCACTTATACAAAAACTCAGTGGCCAAGCCACTATTCAAATTGCTAGGTAAGATTATATATACAACACGTTTCAGAGTTAACAAAACTCTCCCCTAAATGTAATTCTTTGTTATGCCAATAATATATATGTAGTAGGATTACTATTTGTTTCATTTTGTGCTGGAGTTTTGATTAAAAATTACTTCTTTACAGTATGATTTTTAATTTTTGGCTTTTCCCATATCCCTTGTTGAAACGGTTGTATTCATTTTTCCATAAACCAGTGGTGTAATTCATGCTTTTCACTACTTAAAGATGTCCAGAGAACTGCTTTTTATAGATTTTTCTTAAGTTTTCTGTGGTAGGGTGGCACCATCCTCTCCATGCAACCACACTAGCATTACTTCCTCAGGCACCTTATTTTTCCTTCTCATCTATTTCTAAATTGTTTCCAACTTGTCAGTATTTTTAACCATAAAATCATGGGATTGAAAAGGATCAGAAAGGGATCCAACCCAAGTTTCTGACATAAATTTCATCAATCTGTAAACTTTCCCCAACAGTTTATAGGATCCAGATCACAGTGCACCACAAGTAAATATACCATAAAAGGTGCCAACATTTATCATTCATTCCTGAGTCAAATGAGGTATTTATTCTAGATAATGTTTACTGAGTGAGGAAAACATGTTTGTCTGTTAACTATTGAATTAGGTAATAGATTTTTGTGGCCTAAACTTTAATATCTATCGTGAGCCAATTTTAGCAGTGCACAAAGTATGTACAAATATTCAACATAAATGATTGAATAATTATTAGGATAGGAAGAGGCTGCCAAATCATGATTGAACAGGATCAGAGTCCTTATATCCTTTGAGGGATTGTAGTGAATCTGCAGCTCTGGGGTGCCCAGCTAAGGTTTATTAGATACCAGTGTTGGAAACATAATGCACTCACAAGCCACTGGCTGCGGGAACATAATGTTTGATTAGTCCTATAAACCAAACAGAAAATGAGTTCAGAATTTGCCATTGAAAATATATAATGGGAACATTTTGCAGTATTTCATCATTCATGTCTACTCCATTTTCGTTCTGCTGTTTTTAACAGTAGGAATAAATAGCTCTTGCTCCTTCTATTTGCTTTAACAGAAGCTAGCAGCCAAAGGGCAGATATATATAAAGCCTTTCATTTCTTCATTAAATACTAATTTATGGTAAATCTGTAGCACAGAGTGCAAGGTTTACCCATCTATAGCAAAGCTCTGCAGTGAAAAAATTGAATCAAAATACTCAAGTAGTTCATTATCTTTAGTCACAACTAAGGAGTCCAAAGAAACAAAATAAGACTGATAAACCTTGACAAATGAAAAGAGTTGGAGAGATGAAAACAAAGGAGTTGGTGCATTGCTGCAAGGAATAGCTTCTTTTATTGAGAAACCTCATGACTAGCTACCGTAGTGTAGGTGAACTTTCCTACTATGCAGGGATGTGTGCCCATGTCAATCAAAGCCTGCAGAAATGGGGACCTGGAGTTAGGAGAAAGCTGCCCAAAGTAATGCTTGTATTAGAAGCAGAAAAAGTGACCAGGGAGGGCCCAGCGTGAGTAAAAGTAAAAATGATTTAAAATACTAGGTACTAAAAAAGTGAAAGAAAAGTTAATAATTTAAAGAACATAGTTACCTAATGTATGCCTCTTATGAAGCTGAGTGGGTTTTTTTTTACTTTGTTCCATGTCTACTTTGGTTAGACAAAATGGAACATATAGCTTTTTCCAATTCTTCATCATAGACAAATTCTTGCCCAGATAATCATTTAATCATGTCATTGATAATAAGGCTGATTGTACATATATGAGTAACCATAAAAAATTCATGACAAGGAACTTGTCCTAGCCACAAAAATCATAACAGTGTGAGTTCATCCCAAAGATATTCTTGAATATTGGAATAGAGTTTTCTTTTTCTTTTTATCCTTCAGGTTGCTTTCTATTATTTATAAAAGAACAAGCATGATATATGTTTTTCTGAAGTTAAAAATCTAAATCCCAAAGATGCTTTTTTTTCCCAAGAGTTTTTTTTCAAGATGTTTCGCTTCTCATCCAAGAAGCTTCTTCAGCAAAACGTCTTCAAAGAAAAACCAGAAAGTCCAGTTATCTCTTGGCGGGGGGTGGGGGGTGGGGGAAGCACTTTTGAGACAACCATGACCTGGATGACAGAGAATCTCCATAGACATTTATAATCTCAATAATTCTACAAACTGACAAAAACCTGTTAAATATTTTTGATAGTTCAGGGAGAGTCTGTCATTATAATTTTTATTCAACAGTAAAATAGCTAGATCACTTAAATGCAAAAGATAAAATAGTGGTTCTGCATAGTCTAATAGATTATTTATTAGGGAAACACTGAAATATTATGGATATATACAACCTGTCATCAGTGATTAGAAATCAGGATCAATGTCCTTTCTTAAGGACATTGTGGAACATGTTAGTTATGCTCTAGTCAGATCCATTTGCTGGAGACAGTTTGTCTAATAGTGATTATTTGGTTATAACTTGGTAAATAGTTTTTATTATGCTTTTAAGAAGTATTTTAAAAAGTAAAAAGCATTTTGGAAAAGTATGTTCAGGGTAAAAAATTTTAATACATAAGAACTCCCTTTTTATGACCCTGTAATCCCTTAATTTGGGGTAGAGTTGGGGCAACTGGATGGAGCTGAGCATTTACTGGCCAGATGCCCTTCCTGACATCACGTGGAGTTTGCAGCAGATATTTTTTTCTTTGCACCCTAGGTGAGAAACATCTGCTGATACTTAGGACTGAACTCCCAGCCTTCCGAGTGGGAGACGAGAGTCTTTACACTAGGCTACCACACTGTTCAATTTTAATACATATTATCTGTAAATATTGTTGATAGCTATCTTCACATATCTGTTACCTATACAAATGTCTCTAGATCAACATGCAACAAGATCTTGTTGGTGAAATTTAGAACAAAAAATACTAGAAATTGATAGTGGCAGCAAAAGGTCAGCAATGATGGGCCAGGGCAGCAGGGATAAAATAGGCAGGTGGGGGAGCTGAAGCACTCCTGCAATCATAAGTGCAGGTGGGTTGCTATATGCCCAAATTCTTACCATGCAGCTCTTGGAACACTACAATGGCCATAACCTTGGGGACTGGTCTTAAATCCATTTGTTCAGCACTGCCATAACTTCAAACACTCACAAAATGAATGGTTGTTAACCAAGGAACACACACAGAGTGAAACGCTGGTCCTTGTAGTTTTCTTGGTAACAAATAAAAATAATGATCAAGTACTGTAAAATCATAGGCACAAGTCATCTGCAAAACCAAAATAAAATAACCAGTCTGGGTAAAACTGGAATTGGATATAAAAATGCCTAGCTTGTTTTGGAAGCTGCTGAGTAACTACCTCCCTGGAATTGCCCATTAACAAACAACAAAGAGATTCCCTTCCAAGTAGCTCCAAGGCGCAGTTATGACATACTGGGAAAGAAATTTCACAATCTTTGAACCCAAACAACATAGGATCTTCCAAATCAACATCAAAACCATCAAATAGGTTTAGCAGTAAATAGGCAGGCTGTACAAATCATAGAGTAGGTGTAATATGACTCTTGCATTGCATGCTGGTCAGTAATTTAGTGGTAGCATTCTGTACCAGCTAGAGCTTCCAAACCATCTTCAAAGGTTGCCTACATAAAACACATAATAACTTAGATGCAAGATTATTCAGACATGTTTTACTGTCAACAGGTTTCCTAAGATGCATGACCCCAACCTGTTCAAGCCTTTTAAAACTGAATTGGGATTGAAAATGAATAGATTATCAGTACAACTAAGCATTTATGTAATATGCTTTTTGCAACACTTGATTCATTGGATTCTGAACCAGTTGAAATCCATAAATAAGTGTTCACAAACATATTCTATACGTAGTTTCATAGAACCATAGAATGTAAGGATTAAAGAAATCTCAGAGATTATCCAGTGCAAGAATCCGCTATAATAGCATTGCTGACAGTTGTTACCAAGCTTCTGTTTAAATACATTCAGCAAAATAGAGTCCACCATACTCCTGGTACAATTTGTTCTATGGTTGAACAGCTCTTGTTATTGGGAAATTTTCTCAAGGGCCCAAGTAAAATTTTGATATTTGTCCCTGAATTTCTTGTCCAATTATTTTTTGTCCCATTTTCTAGAATAATTCTAGACCCAGGTTCTGCATAATACCCCTTCAATTACTTGAACGTAGATGTGGTGTTTCCCTTAGTCATCTCTTCTCCAATACACCAGTACTTATAATCCTTCCTCCTAGAATTATCTTTCCAGACCTGTTATCTTGGTTAATTTCTTTCTGGTCCCACTTCAGTTTGTTAAAGGCGTTCCTAAAACGCAGTCCTAGAAATGGATGTAATATTTTGAAATCATTAGTTTGACCAACAGAGATTAGAGAGGAACAGTGGCATGTTTTGATCTTTGTGGCTGCTGTACTTTACTGGTGCAACCTAGAACTGCCTTGCCTCACCTTGTCTCGCCTCGCCTCACCTCGCCTCCCCTATACTCTCTTTTCTTCTGTGACAAACTTGTGATCCATCAAGACATGTAGATTTGTTTTGCATATGCTGCTGCCAAATATGGTCTCCTCCATCTTATACTCTCAATATTTATACTTCATTTTTCTTACCCAAATAATAGGAGTTTTTATTTGTCCCGGAATTTTAATGCTGTCCTTCAAAGTGTTTCCTATTTCCTCTATTTTTATGTCCATGCAGAATTCATAAACTGTTATTAATTTGTTAAATAGCACAAAGCCTAAAATAGAGACCTGTGATACATCTAATTAAATCTTTAGAGCAATTAATACGGGATTCAAACCGCACATACCTATCTAATGGTAGAATAGTTAAGCACATATTTCGCGATCTTCTCTACCAAGAATGTAACGGGAAACATTGTTGAATGCTTTGCTAAAGTCAAAATATGCTGTGTCCACAACATTTTTGTGGTCAACTAAACTGGTCACACTATCAAAAAAGAAGATCAGGTTAGTTTGGCATGATTTATTCTCCACTGAATCATGCTGACTCCTGCCAAGCAATGCATTCTTTTCTAAATACTCACCAAATCTGCGCCAATGTTTTGCCTAGTAGTAAATCAGGGTAGCAGTAAAAGAGTCTCTAGTTACCTGAATCTTCTTTTTTCCTGTTTTGTGAAGATAGGAACAACATTTACCTTACTCCAGTTTCTACATGATTTTTAAAGATCACCAAAAGGGCTGCAAGATGACATTCTCAATCTCCCTCAAGACTCTTGCATGTAGCTATTTTGTTCTTGAAGATGTAAACACATTTATTTAGCCAAATGTTATCTACCTACTTCTTAACTCTTGGGGTGGAGGATAAAATATGGTCTCTTGTAACACCTTTACCAACTAAAAGGAATTATTACTAGGTATAACCGTTCATGAGCTGTAGCTCACTTCATCAGACACATAGAGTGGCTAAACCAGGGATCGGCAACCCAGGGCTCTGGAGCTGCATGTGGCCCTTTCATCCATCTGCTGTGGTTCCCTATCACTCAAAATATGTGTGACACCCACCAGCATGCAATTTATTGAATTTTTCAACCCCCAGTAGGCCAACCATGGATAAATCCAAGAAAAGAAACGTTTCAGAAAAAAACAGAAGGTTTAATGGTATGTGGGCAGATTCATTTGCTTTCACTGCTAATGAGACTGGTTTACCAGTATGTTTAATATGTGGTGAGAAATTGGCAAACAACAAAAAGTCAAATGTTGCAGAAAGCATTTTTGGTTTGCTGCAGGTGAATAATTTAAGTTTGGCATTTTATTTCATAAATACGAGGAGGACTCAAATACTGAATATTTTATGTGAAAGTAACCTTCAACACAGCATCTTTTTTTTCCAGAGTTTAAAATGTTTTTGTTGCATGCAGAAATAAAAAATTGTTTTTTTATTAAAAAAATTGTTTTCTCTGTAGCAGTTCATTGTTTTCATAAATGGAACACACTATATAGTTTTTTTATACATAGCATAAAGGTAAAAAACGATAGATGCAGTATTATCTTCATTTTAGATGTCAAAAGGGTTTTGTGGCTCCCAGTGTTTTATTTTCTTTGGGAAACAGGTCCAAATGGCTCTTTGAGTGTTTAAGTTTGTCAACCCCTGGCCTAGACTAAGGTAGGATTTAAATTGGGTGGATGTTCTGAAAGAAAGGGAATGGGAGAGGAAAATACTTCAGATATGCAGATCAGTGGTGGGTTGTTCCCGGTTCGCGCCGGTTCGCGCGATCTGGTAGCAGTGACGCTGTGACGTCACCGAACTGGTTCTACGTGACCAGGAGCTGGCCCCACCCGCATGCCTGTACTTACCATTCTCTGCGCGGAGCGCGCTTGTGCATATGCACAGAATGCTTTTTTTGAGGGTTTTTTGCAAAAACTGCATATGCGCGGGAGCGCCCATTCGGTGCACACGCATGCGAAGCACATGCACATGTGAAACACACGCTCTGCACGCTCTGATCATGTGGAAAGCGCGTGCACCATTAGAAACAGTAGTAAAGGTAAGTAGAACCCACCTCTGATGCAGATTCAGGTTACATCTATGAGGCAAATTACAAATAGCACATCAGTTAAATAGTATAATGTGTTAAAATATATTGTGATGATTGAGATCTGAAATTGCCTCAAACCTTTCGATAAACATATCAAAAGGTTTTAGGCAATTTCAGTTCTCAATCATCACAATACGTTTTAACACATTATAGGTCAACAACCTCTCACTCAATGGTACTATTAAAGTTGTACTAAAGTCCTATGAAATGTCTGCTACATATATATTTCCTTTATTTACTCATCCTACATGCTCAATATGAAGGGAAGCTGGATTGGAAGAAGATGGGCGGAGGAAGAAACATCAATAATGTGTGCTATGCTAATAATACTATTTAATAAACAAAAAGCAAAATATCTGCAAGGTTTGGTAATAAAAGTAAATGAACATAGTGAAAAAATGGGATTAAAATTAAATATAAAGAAGATCAAACTAATGAAAACAGTACAATGCTGAATGAAGACTGAAAATGGGTCCTTGTAATTGCAGCTGTCTCAGTATTCCTGCAGGCATATGATTGCAATTCTGGCACTTGACATCTGGGCTGCAGTTACAATGTTTCACCTGATCACCATTTGTGAGTTTCACTGCCAGCTTTTGATAAGCAAAGTCATTGGAGAAACTGGCAGGAGGTTGCAAGCAGCGATCACATGACCATGGGACACTGCAATCATGCAGGATTCTCCTAAAAACATCATCTGGGACTGTCACAACTGCTGTAGTAAGTTGCCACAGTCACATGATGTTACACTTTAAAACTGCATCTTACAAACACGTTCCTTACGGATGAAGTTGCTGGTCCTTCTTACCATCATTAAGCAAGGGCTAGTTCCATTTGTTGCTATAACTCTTTGGTGACTATTCCACCCTCCATTTTCTATATACGCTTTGGATTCTAAATTCAGTTAAAACTAAAACTAAAACTTAAAAAAGCTAATCATAGAGAGGGGGATTTCCTGGTGCCCTCCCATTTTTCCTTCTCAGAATAGTGTGCATTTATACCTTCAGCATCTGGGTTTTGAGACGTTCCCAACTTCCCTGCATTCCATTTGTCCTCAGGATTTTGTCCACGGGATCGCCTCTTGTTAATTATTACAACTTTATTAATAGAATTAAAGCATCATTATACTTGAGAGGTTATAAAAGCAGAGCTAGTCACAACAGTGGTAGCAATGTAGCAAATCATGGCTGATCGTGAAAAAAGAATCAGACCTTGTTAGTGCTTGCATGCTAGGCCACCAGGAAATTCCAGTGCTATAGGCTAGACGGGAAATCAAAACACATTCCAGAAGAAGGCAATGGTAGATCACTTCTGTATAATTGACAAGAAAACAATATAGCTCTGTCCACACAAATATAAGTCAGATTTATCTTCAAAGACATGTTGCCTTCTTTAACTCATACATACAGAGTTATTGTTATTTAGAAAGCACCTAGAAACCAAATGTAACTAGTAGAAGCAATGTCATGTAGGACATTCTTATCAGCAAAGTCTGAATTCACTCATATCCTGGTCTGAGAGATACCACTTTTTTTAGACCATGGAGAGATTAGCACCTGTTGGTTTAGCACAGATGTTTGTTGGTTGGTTTGTTTAATTAATTAATTTGTTTATATGGCCACCCATCTCAATATGTGACTTGGGTGGCTAGCAAAATTAAAAATGTTTCTTCTTTGTTTTGTTCTAAGAAAAGACCAAATATTAATGTTGCTTTAAAAGGGGGGGGCTGAAAAAGAGTAGGACTTGGACTAAATCATACTTTATGTTAAGAGCCTTGGTAGTACAGTGGTAAAGTGTAGTATTGCTGGCAAAGTGTCCATAGTTCAATTTTTTTTTTATTAAAAAGTTTTACAAAAAGAAAATTTTACATAATATAAAACCCCTCTCCCCTCCCCCTCCC
>JANHFM010000333.1:0-20356 GCA_032468115.1 Grayia smithii | reverse complement strand
AACTCCGAGAATTCCTCAGCCAGCTGGGGAATTCTGGGAGTTGAAGTCCACACATCTTCCAGCGGCCAAGGTTGAGAAACACTGATCTAGATAATTTAGATGATAGTGAAGATATACAGAAAAAAATTATCTAGTGGTGCTCCAGATATTTAGTCACCAGCTGGATAAAAAAAATAATCTTCATTTATGAGTCCTGCCTTTTCCAAAGCTTGATGGCAGATGTTAGATTGCCTGACCTGAACCTCAACAAGTTTTACACAATCTTAATTTCCACGTAAGGTTTTTACATGCCTCTCCTAAGTGGCTTGTTTAGTTTTATGTCAATGTGTTGAATGAAGTTGCCAAATGTTGTTTATTCAATTGTGATTAAGTAATCCATGCCTTAGCATCTTATATTCATTTTCTTCCCTCTATGAAACGTATCTTATGAGTAGTAACATGTATCAAATAACTAGAATTAGGCAATAGTAGCCCAGCTGACAGAAATATCTTTTCCTGTCTTTTCCAAAACAAGCAGGGAAAATCAAATCCCATTCAAGTAGGTATTTTACATAAAACAGAAGAAATGTGCTAAGAGCTATTGTAACTTTCTCTTTACTTCAGACATTCCAAAACAAACTGTATTGTTATGTATTTTGAAACTATAGTACACACCTGCAGTACCTATTACATTATTCTCCATTCAGAGTAAGCAACAATATACAAGGTGCAGAAGAAACAGCAAGTAAAATAAATTAAAGACATAAGATAAGAAGAAAGAAATTTAGTTTACACCAATACCATTCACTATATCTCTCTGTATCTTTTTGTCCTTACAAGTCATTCTTATTTCCACCATGTTCATGTACTGATTTATTCATTGCCTTTTGTTCCTCACATTCCTCATCTTTCTTTTCTGGAATACCTCATCAGCTCCATCCAACCATGACTTTCTCAGTCTTATTCTTCCCGTTAGCCCATTCGCACTTCTTTCAGATATTAATTTTGTGATTTGATCCTTATTCACTCTCTCCACACCACTTCAATGAGCTTCTTTCATATTTGTCACTCCTGTTCATATTCAGTCCACATTCATTCAGCAGCCATTCATTCTTGACCTCATTGTTTCCTGTTTTATCACACATACTGCTTAAGATCCCATTTGCACTGTATTCGACTTTTATGTTTCTCCCGACAGTCCTAAATCTCACTTCCATATAATAAACTGTCAAAGGTACACCCTTGCACATTGCTATTAAAACTTTTTCTCAATAGACATTTATTCTTTGCAGCCAACTACATGCTGTCCACTAATTTTCTACCAGCATATGCACATTTTAAATTTTCTCTATCCAGCCTGTCAAGATGCACAAACTTTTCTTATTTCATTGTTTTTAAAATCATAGGCTGCCAATGTAATCGAGAATGGGGATTCAGCACTGACCATAAGAGATTAGTGTAAGGGCAAAAAAAAAAAAAGTATTTCTCCTTTTATTTCATATTATCACACCAGGACCATCTATGAATTTGTTAATTTTTTGCAAATATCTCTATTCTATTTTATAAACAAGCATTATAATGTAAACTAAAATAAAAATGAAAAAGAGGAGGGGAATAACAGGATAGCAAATGTCAAAAGATACATTGAACAAGTATAAAGCAAAAGTGAACTCCAACTTTTTTTTCATCAGAAAGGCAACAATACAACAACCTCTCTAGTTTAAATTAATATTTAATATTTAAGCTATCTTATAATAGCAGTAGTCAACACTCAAAAAGCCAATATTCACATTATACTCCTCTCCTAATTTTAATCAAACACATAGTAAATTGTCAAATAAGAACAACCATGTATTTTAAAAAATCTAACTGGAGCCATAACCACGTATTTTTTTAGTCAAATCTATTTTTTTCCTCAAATCCTTAAGTCAAAAGTTTCTTCTTCTTCTACTACCACTTTTCTTGAAAGAAAAGGTCTTGGTCTCAAAGTCACAAGAAATTTATTCAGGTTACACTCTCTAAGCAAAGCAGTCAATTTCAACCTCTCAGCTAGCTCCATTAAGTTTCAAAATCCATTTTTCCACTGTAGGTCCATATCCCTCTTTCATTTATGGACTTGTTTTGAAAGCATGTAGTAGGTAACCTTCTTTCAAACAGTGTACATAAAGCTACAGGCCACAAGAATACTTTCAGATAAAGGACTAGTTCTATCAGCAAAGTTATGAATTTTTCTCTGAGAAAGAAAAGAGAGGGAAAGACTTAGAATTTTAAAAAAAGGGAAATCAGAAGATGATGATATGATTGAGGCAGAGTGATTATTTACTAAAAAAAATGTAAAAATGGTTATGTGAAAATAGCCATGATGAATGCGGGGGTAATTGGGATCACCAAATGGTATGAATGAAGAAAGATTTGATCCCTTGCTTCTAATAAAAATAGGATGGTCTTCTGTTACATTGCATGCTAAAAGTAATATTAATTTTACCTTTCTTTAAGTAAAGTTAATATCACTAGCTCATTGTATAATGATGCATAAAACAACAGCATTGTATGGCCTTTCATTTTTTAAAAAAAGAATATGTCTTTATTTAATTATTTAATATTAAAGTCAACTTTGAAGTAAGTTCTGTGTTTGCTGAAGAAACATCATCCTCAGATTGGGGGGTGGAGGCAGAGGAAAACAGCTGGTAACATGATCTGACATTTTCACAATTGCTGGATATGCAAAAATCTAAGCTTCAACAAATATTATTTCATCTGCCTTCTTTTCTGACACAGCATTTATAAAAAACATTAACAAAAATAAGACTCATTCTGAAGGCAGGGTCATCTACAGAAGACAACCATGGCTATGTTGTTGTTTATTGAATAGCCTAAAGGCCAATTGCCCTCCCTCTTGAATTGACTTTGCCTGCCGGTTTGTGCCATGAGGCAAAGCCCGGTAAACTGACATGTGGTCAGCCAGGTTTCTTGAGGGAGGATGAGATGATGTGTTGAAATCAGTTTTATAAGATCCATCCAATTTTCAATGCCTTTCCAGCCGGCTATATTCCAAATCAGAAGGGAAAGGCTAAGGATATCAGAGACTCAAGTTATTGGCTGTTTGTTATCTAGTCAATCTCCCCAAGGTGCCTCTCCTTGTGCCATCCCCTCTTCCCTTCAGATAGAGGGGCCCTACCGTCACCTTCTCTGGAGTGCCAAGGGAGACAGAAATGGATTCTGATGGCTGCCAAAATGTCTCCTTTCCTCCTGTCCCGCTGGACAGACTTCACACCCTTAGGCCTTGCCTGAACCTGCTTTCCCCATTCTTCCAACTTGGACAGCATTCCCGTCGGTCTGCAAGACAGAGAAGCAAATTCGCTGATTACAGCATCCTCAAGCTTGTCAGTACTGACCTTCATGTATGGAACCTCCCTACTCTGCTCTACCTCCATAGTTTCTCCAGATTCTGGAGGGAAGGACTTAGGGGTAGCAGAGTGGTTCCTGAGTACCATTTTTGATGTTTTATTGAGTCCTTGTAGAAGTGGTTTAATAGGCCCACTCCAAAAGACTCTTGTAGGAATAACTTCAAATCTAATCAGGGATCCTTTCCTTTTCATTACAGCATTCGGAATAATGTTGCTGTCAAAATGTAGAATTAGTCGAACACAATTACTTTGCTGGGGAAGTTTTTCATATCTGATTAGATCTATTAATAAGGGATCAGATTTCAATAGCTGTGCAAGTGAGAGAGCTATCCTTTCCTTTGAAGTCCATCGTCCTCTGTTACATGGGATTTTCCTTATCCTTAAGGCAATTTGTTTCCTTAACAGCCTTCTTTCTTGATGAGGGTTAGCATCAGTGCTTGTAATACATTGTTGTTTAGATTGAGTTCGTAAGCTCTTCCGCTCTCTCCGTGCTTCAGGGAAGTGTGCAGTCTCACTTTCCTTAGCTACAGGATGAGGGTTATTCAAAAATTGAAGAATCCTCTCGATGTCTCCTTTAATCGATGTCAGTAAGTCATATATTACATCTACTGTATGCGCTGTTAACATGCTCTGGGTACAGATCATCTCTCTAAGGTCTGAATATGTCAGGGCTTCTCTTAAACAGCTGGGAGTAGGAGGGGGCATGGAGCTTGAAAAGTCACCCGTTCTAGAAGGAGAGTTTAGGTCTGGACTCCAGGGAAAAAGCTCTCTTTCAAAAGCCCCCTCTTCCGATGATAAAGACAACGGAGACAAAGTTCGAAGTTCGAATTGAGATTCTGGGTTAAACCTCTCCGTAAAGTCGTCCAGTTTAAGCTGTTTAAGAGGCTTGGGATGATTAAGCTCTTTCAGAGGTTTTGGGGAGAGAGACGGAGATCTCTGCCTCTTGCTTTTCTTTACCATGTTGGTAAATAGTATCTCTCAGTGAAAGCTAAGTATCGCAGCAACTTGTCCTCTCCTCAGCAATCACAGTCAAAAGAAGGCCTAGGTAGTAATCTTAGTTGAGGCTCCACGGAGGCAAAATCAGACTCCTTTCTCAGGCAACAGCCTATCTTCCTCTCCCCACTTTTCTGCTATCTGCTATTTCCCTGGATTCTTTGAGTTAACTCACAGGGAGGATATGCAGGAGAAGGAAAATAAAAACTGGTAGAGTTTTGTTAAAGCTTTACCAGTCCAGCTGTGATGTAGACTGCCTTCTCCTCTGCCTCTCTCTCCAACTCGAGCCCCCAAGTGAAGAAATACAATGATCACTGTGTCAGCTTTAGAAGCCATATTAGGAAGCTTCCACACTGCCACCTCCTCCGCTGTGGGAAAGTAGGGGGGGTTAGAAAAGGGGGATATTAGACATAATATCATTCTTTCCAATGGTCAAGGTCAGGACAATACTGCATCTGGAGAAGGAGGGTGTCGAGATGGCATAGAAGATGATTGGAGAATGTGAACGACTGAGGAGGGAGGAGATGGGTTTGGGGTTTTTGATTTCCTGAGAGAAAACCCGGAACTCTCAGATTCGGGTTTTCCCAGATGTGCCAGTTTACTTGCTCGAATAAAGGGGAACTTTGAGAGATAGTAGTTTCAGAGTTTTTCTTTGGAGAATGGTTTTCTGGAACACTGACACACTGACTTTTTACAGATAATTACAGTTTTATAGTCTTGCCCCCCCACCCTTAGATTATATAAATCCGTTCAGCTCATAAGCCCAAAGTTTTACAAAGGAGCAGTACAAGTGGTGGGTTGCTCCCAGTTCGGTCCGGTTCGCGTGATCCGGTAGCAGTGACATGACATCACCGAACTGGTTCTCCGCGTCCCACCCACGCGCCCGAACTTACTTTTTTCTGGTAAAAACCCTGCAAAAAGCATGCGCAGAGCACTTGTTTTGTGGGTTTTCCTGAAAAAAAATTAGTGCACATGCGCGGTAGTGTGGTTTAGGCGCACGTACAAGCGAAGCGCGCGCGCACAAATCACATGTGTGCGCGTGCAGAAAGAGAACCGGTAGTAAAGGTAAGTAGAACCCACCCCTGAGCAGTACGTGAACGTAACTTGAGTAGAGCATGAAACAGTTGTGATCCCTTCTTCATCAGGGTTTTGATAATAGGAGAGAGTCATCTGGAAATAGATACCATTTTCTTCTGCACTTTGGAAATGCTTTGGAAAAAAAATGTGTTGGTGGCCTAAATCTAATATCCATTTTCCTGAACGTTTGCTTCCTCTGCAAAAGAAGCTTCTGGTTTCTTCTACTCCCCCCCCCCCTCGCCCCATCCATCGCTGGACCCCATTCAAGGATGAAAATAATCCATATACTTCATTCTTGCAAAGAGGCAGAAGATGCTTCCCTTGGGGTTTTCTTCTGCTATACATACCCGTGTCCGTTGTTCTGCAGGCTGTGCTGCAGGGACCTGGATCTACTGTGCTGATATCTGATCTGAAAAAGGCCCTTGGGAGAAATGCAGGTGACTGACAGTTGGAAAATTGGGTACTGCAGACTGTGGAAGAGAAGGTCATGGCACTCTCTTCTCTATACCCTTTGTTTATTTTGCCATTTGATTGCCATAGGCTAGAGTAAAGAAAATAAATTTTGCCATTTGGGAAAATTCAAGTGACTCGTGACAATTGTATCTACAAGTTTTTCTCCTTTAGACATATGGAAAATAATTTATTTTAAATCTGTTTCAGTTAAATCTGAAAACAACAACAACAAAGAATCAAATTGTGGCCTTACATCATTTTTAATAAAGATATTTTAAGTTTCATCTGTAATATCTTTGTTAGCTTCCCCCCCACCCCCATTTAATCCTGAAGCATGGCTGCTGCTCTTTCCCTTTTGTTGCTCCCATATGTTCAAAAGGTGCTTTTTTCTAGACTTTCTAGACTTTCTGGTTTTTCTTTGAAGATGTTTCACTTCTCATCCAAGAAGCTTCTTCAGCTCTGACTGACATGTCACACTCCCACACGTCACTTCTAATGTTTTTCCTTCTACACGTAGTTATGTCAATTTACAACCATTCATTTAGTGACTGTTCAAAGTTACAGCCGCACTACAAAAAATGATTGATGACTGTTTTTCACACTAACAACTGTTGCAGCAGTCACATGATCAAAATTTGGCCACTTGGCAATTAATATGTTTTTAGGCCAGTTGCAGTGTCCCGGGGTCTTCTGATCCCCTTTTTGCTAACTTTGGACAATGAGGAAGCCAGATTCACTTAACAGTCATGTTATTAACTTAACCACTGAAGTGATTCACTTAACAACTGTAGGGAGAAAGGTTGTAAAATGGGGCAAAACTCACTGTCTTGCTTAGCAAAGGAAATGTTGGGGCTCAGCTATGGTCATAAGTCAAGGACTACTTGCATTTGAGCTTAGACTGGAGGACATCAGCTAGTTATTTTTTAAAAGGAATTTTCATAGTAACAAATAAACATTTATTTGAACTCAATACAATACACATTTAGACATATTTGCATTTTAGATGGAGATGCAGTAGCTGCCCTAACCAAAGAACTGTGAAATCCCAGTTGGCCATGCTAGTCTGATGTTTAATAATCTCATCTGAGCAGGAATTTTAGCCAATTATATCTATCCTTGGATGAGGAAGCAGAATAGATTGGATCCATCTGGGATTTGTACTGAGGTATCATTTGAGAGAATTGTAGCTGTGGAACTTCATTAGAGAAGCAAAGCAACATAAATGATGTATGAATTGTAGACTAGCATTGAGATGTCTATCAACAGTATCAAAGCATTTGGGAAAGAGCAAAACAACAACATTCACTCCAGTGTTGTTGATATGCTGAAGTCATGGACAAGACGATCAGCTAAATTTTACAGTTCTAGTATAACTTCAGCAAGACAGTAAAATAAAGAATGCAAGAATATCAGTGAGAGAGCAAGTTCCAATGGACACAAAAAGTGGTGTGCTCTTATTCATGATCCATTGTGTAATCTTACAATCTATGATCCCAACAGTGAAGTTAAAAGATAGTTAAGAACTGTGTGCATCCAACAGAACAGCTGAAATGGAATCCACTTTATTTTAAACTATATAATAACACTGGTAATAATTTGTGAGATTCTAGATGATAGTAGACCCAGTATGATGGATCATTGACATCTTCCTATCATATCATGATAAGATAATATCATATTAATAAATGGTACTTCACTTTACTCCATTAGATATAGTCCAATAAGGGGAACATCACAAGACCTTTGGTCCTGTATCTTGCTACAGCAATCCTGACATTTTGGCCCTTGATCTATGCAATGTGGGTTTGAATAAATATTAGATATTGTCATGTACCCTGCACAAGCTTTTGTACTTACATCCCTTTTCTTCTAAGAGTATATCTAGATTTGAGTAGGTGTAGGTGGGTTGTACAATTCAATCTTTTTGGAATTATTCACTTCTAAGAGGTATATCTTCCATTCCCATTACAGTTGGAACATTGGATGTGTGTCTATAATAGCAAAGGAGTTCACCTTAAATTAAAGACAGAAGCTTTGCATGAACAGAGCATTCCTAGTTTAAAATGTTTCTCTCCAACTGCAATACGACACAATACAATCTACAATGTTGAGCAGTCAGTCTTGCTTCAAATCAGACTTTTATGGGTGAGCAAGTATTGAGGCATGCAAGGGGAAAAAACTGGCTCTCTACCTCTACAGCTAGATATTTGGAAGCCAATGTGCATTTTAAAAATATAATGCACTTTTTACCAAAAAAGTATTAATTACCATTCAGGAATAAATGATGTTGAATTGAATGACTCATATTAAAAAAAGTGGTGGTAGAATTGCAGCCTCCACCTCAATATAAAAATAGGTTTTTGAACCTTGATAGCTCTTTCTCCTCCCAAGCTGAAACACCTTTGTTGACAAGTCTATGGAACTTGAAATAGCATCTCTGCAGGGGAACCATTGATGTTTCCTCTTGAGGACCATTTTTGGAATCTTATTATCACCGTGAGCGACAAAATAACATTCTAACATTAGAGATAAATATAAAAGGGCAAACTTACATGAGCTGCAGGAATGTGGACATCCATTGAAAGGCTGAAAAGACTAGCATTTTTCTACATGACCACATGGATGTCTGGACTGTTGCAGCCCAACTGTACTAGCACTAAATATAATGAAAGAAATGTGAAAAACTGATGACCACAGCAAGGGGACACCAAAAACAAAGACAAATATGATCCTTAAAGTGTCCTTGCAATATAGATTGTGTGGCCCGATGCGTTTCCAACCAAACCAAGGGCCCTTTTTCAAGGGTCTGTAGTTGAAAAATGTACAGAAAGCCCTTGGTGTTCTCTGAGCTTGACTGTTTTCTTGCAGACATTTCATTACCTGAACTATGTTAACTTCATCAGTGCACTGATGATGTTCCTGTCAGACTTGGAAACATTATTAGTTAGGTTCCAAGCTGCCACTTTCTGAACTGTGGGAAAATGGGAAGGGGGAACGGGAAGGAATAGATAATAGCCATAATAGTATTATATAATTGGGTGAAGGTCGAATCACTTCGACATCTGGAGGACGAGTGGAGTCAAGTACGAACGTGCTGTGATTGGATCTCGTGAACCGGTGAAGAAGGTTGGGGAGGTTTTGATATGTTGAAAGGAAACCCAGAACTTTCAGTTTCGGGTTTTCACAGGATGTGCCAGTATACCAATCTGAATAAATTGGACTTTTGAAACATGCTGGAGGAGGAGTTTTCATTCGGCGCAGGTTTTCTGGAACTCCGACAGTTACATCTGCAAGAAAACAGCCAAGACAGCCATTTGTTTCTGCTTACCCTTCCCAAACACCATAACAGTAACAGAGTTGGAAGGGACCTTGGAGGTCATCTAGTCCAATCCGCTGCTCACGGAGACCTATATTATGTTTTTATGTACAGCTTTTCTCAGAATTATGTGCAGTCATATCAATGTGAACTTGATTACTTTCATTTTCTTAAATTATAGCAGCTATATCTGTCTATGATGATTTGTTAATTATTAATTTGATGGTAGGAAGTTGATTAACATGCCATCACTGGTGCCATCAGATATGTTGGTAACTGGCCAAATGATCTGTCAACATATGAAAGGAATGGCAACAATAAAAACATTTCCTTCCCTATTATTATAGACATTTCTCTATTTCACTGTGGCAGTTACGTGGATATTATTATAGTGTTTCATAATTTGATGGCAGTAGAGTTAGTTGCATCTGGAATTTTTGTTTGTTTTTATTTGTATCCTATTATGTGATGCATATCCATACTCAAGTAGGACATATCTTTCAACTGGCAAAAGAAAAAAGCAGATTCCCACCTTAAATGGCTGTCCCTTCACAACAAAAGAAGGGCCAAAGTTCATTTCTTCCAGGTAAGTGAGGTTGAAATGACATTGCATTAAAATTACATCCAAAGCTACTTGCTTGTTGTTCACCTCCTGTATTTATTTAGTTAATAAATTTATAGGCTGCTCATTTCACATTCATGACTCAACTATATTTGTTACTTATTCCTGTGGTAAGTAGATCTGTATGAATTTGTAGTACTATACTTTGACAAGGTGGCCGGCAATTTGAAGGCAAGGCCATTTTCCTCACAGAAAGAAACAAGTGACACAGGTCTTCTCAAAGAGGTTTAAACACTTCATATCTGAACGTTGTTTTAATAGTAGCTCTACCTTCTGATCTTCAATGTTCTCTGCTCCTTACAGCAATAATTTTATTATGGTTTAAATGTGAAAGAAAGGGTACATGACTTTGGAAAACCACACGAAGTTTAGTCAAAGCAAAATCCCCCTTTTTAAGCGTGTGCGGTCTGGGCAATAAGCTCCTTAGGAAATGACCCTATATGCACAATTAACAATTAAAAAGGATAGATCTATCTTATCACACACATAATGTACCAAAAGCTTAAAGTTTGAATGGAACAAAAAGTCGAGTAAGAATAATTACAGGTCATTAATGATTTAATTAAATATCTAATCCTTAAAGAGGATAATGTGTGATGGAAAATATTTTAAGTCTTGAAAAATAAATCTCTGGGTTTTAATGATGTATTAGCAAAAGTAAAAGTTTTTTTTCATTTGCAAGTTATTATGTATTGGATGCTATAAATATGTGTTTATATGATATAAATATAATAATAACTCAAATGGAATTGTGTCACTGAAGAAGTGAGCTAAATAGAATAAAAGAATTAAAAAAGAATCTGTGAAGCGTCTCTTCAGTAAAACTGATACAAAGTATGACTTTATAGAAAACGGCATCATAATATTGCAGCTTTCCTCACAGCCTGAAAATTGGGCTTAATCTCTCATTCTCGGTGTCATTATTTCTTAGTTGAATTTATGATAGACCATTAGCCTGCTTTTTTTGTTCCTAAGGTTACCACATTTTTTTTGTTCCTGAATTCTAGGTTGAAATTGACATCACTTATAACTGAGAAATGCTTTTGCTCTACTAACAGCATTTTGAGATTCAGCTTGAGCTACAAATGTGCTTGTAACCTCTGAAGAAGAATGCGTAAATGAAATTTCCTTACAATTGAAAGAAATTGTATAGTTCAGCAGAATATGGATTTGGTTTGAGTTTACCACCAACAGCAGCTATAGATTTAGATTGAAAGTGCTTGGAAGCAGCTCTTCATCCTCATGATCATTGTATTCAACCCTGAGTTGCTCTATGACAGAATGGGCTGACTTGATTAAAAATCAGCATTGCCATCCCTTTTCCTTGTATTCTGAAAAGACCTTCTTCTCCACAATGGCCTCTTTCTCAACTTCACTATCCACAGTGCCAGAGCAAGCATATTTCTAACAAACTTGCTACACAGTCTCTCTCTCCCTCCCTTCCCCCCTCCCTTTATTACCTTGAGAATTGTTAGTGGACAAAATATGAATATAATTAAATAAATGAAGGACTGCTAAAAATAAAATTATGCTACAGGTACAAACATTAAAGATATACTTCCATGAATATAAATACTCTTTTTCTTTCTTTACTAATATTTAATGATTTACTAATATTCAAACACATTTCATACTCACTCTCACTCTCTCTTCCCCCCTCTCTCACACGCACAGGGCAAAGGGTTAGGTTTAGGTCTCCATTAACTTGTGCAGCAAAATGGTTGTCACTAAGGGATTCATACAGCATCTGTATGTTTAAGAACACGCTCACTTTTTGAGGCCACCCTAAATACCTTTCCTAGTAAAGTACATAGGAAGATCCCATTGAGGAGCAAAACTACTTAGGGTTAGGTCAACATGAATTCAGAGATCAAAATGGATGTTACCAATAGATTTATAGGACATAGGACAATGCTCAGCTTTTGAAGCCACCCTATGTTTTTTTGTAAAACACATGAAAAAATCCCATTTAGGGTTAGGATTAATTCTATATTTAGTTAGAGGGAAAAATGGATGTCGCTGATGAATTTGTAGTGCATTGATAAGTTTAGGTGGGTGTGGACCAGGGTGAAATGCTACCAGTTTGGGCGAACTGCTAGTAAAAAATTGCTACCGGTTTGGAGTAACTAGTATTTCCAACCATCATCTGTGACGCACGATTTATATTAGCTAGAATAGTCAGATTTCCTGCTTTCTAGCTAATCTAAATCACATGGCACAGCGGATTCCCCGCCCCTCACTGTTCTACTTACCTTTGCAGACTTGGAAAGCTTCAAAATCTTCCTCTTTAGTGCTGTACAGGTGCGCATGAAGCACTTGCTTGGTAGCAGACTCACAGTACCAGTAGCAGACTTCAGAGGATTTCACCGCTGGTGTGGACTTTGTGAACCTGGTCTGTCTATGTTTCCTCATAAAATCAATTGGAAAGTCACACTGGGGGACAAACACACTTAGGGTTAATTCTCCATGAATTTGGAGAGTAAAATGGACCTCACCAATGGATTTGTATCTCATCCCTAATCTTAGGGTGCTGACTTCATGAGCTTTTTTCTGGTAAAATATATAAAATAATTGTGTTGGGGAAAATTCACTTAATGTTTGGATTTGGTCTCCATGAATTTGAAGAGCAAAATGGATGTCGCCAATAGATTCATAGCCCTTCTTTATGCTTAGCAGGGTGCTGACTTTGTGAGCTCACCCTATCTGCTTTTCCTTATACAATACATAGAAAGATTCCATTGGGAGGCAAACCTACTTAGGGTTAGATTGGATTGAGTTTCCTTCACCCTCAGTCTTTTAACTGACTCCTCTGCCAAATGGGCATTTTCACTCATCAGAACCAATGACCTCATCCTGGATAATTTCCCAAGTGTCCTCGGTAGATACAGAGAGCACTTTGAAGACCGTATTTAGATGAAAATTGGCAAACAATGCATCCGACAGCTCTGACAGGGTAAGAACTCCATGAGAACATACATTGAAAATTTCAAGCTGCTTGGAGCAGATACGGATTGAAATAAGCCCACCTTAATATGGGCTTATTCAAGAGTGGGCTCAACAAGGCCATAATCACACAACTGATAAAACAAGGTATTCCTGTGGTCTATAAAAGCTAGGTACTATAACAACTGAGTCTTGACTCACAGAACTTAGAGCCTTTTTTGGCAACCACAGCCAATTCCTTCCAAACCTCTCTCCTGCTATCACTACCTGAGTCTCCCTGTACCGTGGATTTGGATGCAGAAGAGCCAATGCAAATTGGACTGGCCAGATGAGCTCCAGGAGCAAAAGAATGGCAACAACACAGAAAGCTCACCCTTTATTTCAATTGTGGAGAAACTGGCCCCATGGTCAAAAATTACCCTACTAAACATCCCAGGAGAGGCAACAGATACCCAGCAATCTCTCCACTACTCACCCAAAATTCAAGGCCAGGAAAATGAGAAATGCCCTTTCCCTGGCTCATCGGGGCGGGAGATGAGGGAGGGGAACAGAACACAACTAAGCAATGAACTGGCCTCAATCACTTCCACACCCAGGTACATTAGTAAAATTTGATTTTAGCCTGACAGTTCCCAGCAGTCAGGAAACCACATCCCTGTTTTGATAAATTCTGGGTAACCACAAACTTGTAAGTCCAGCCACAGTCCAGAAACTTAAGATCCTCACTGAAGTCTGAATCGCCAGTGATAACTATCAGTGGCCAGATTTTAAAAGCAGGGCCCATCACTCATGCCACAGTGTCTTTGCAAATTGACAAGAAAACAATCAGTACTTGATGATACTAATAATAAAAATAATAATAGGCAAGTACAGTACTGTGGAGCAAGAACCATACTATAGTTTACTCTGCTGAGCACAGAAATCCCTCCAATTGTCTCCTCTGCACCATTTTTCTTTCTAAATTGTGCATATTTCTCCAGAGATCTCCCTGCTTTCTTCAGTGGTACTAATTTTTCTATGCCATTTTTCTTGTTAGCTAATCCTCTGATTCCTCCAAAACCACCAAAAGGATTTTGTACTGACACTTTAACCAATTTTTGAGATATCAGAAGCTATTAAAAAAAGTGAGGCCAAGCAAAGCCCCAGGCCCAGATGGGCTTACAAGTCAATATTATAAGTGTTTCGAGGATGAACTGCTTAAACCACTGAAAGGCACAATGAATGATATATTACAGGAGGGAAATATACCCCAGACGTGGAGAGAAGCCAATATTAGGTTGCTCTCAAAGGAGGGTCAAGATGCTACAAAGAATTATAGACCAATTTCATTATTAAATCAAGACTATAAACTCTTTGCCACTATTTTGGCAGAAAGACTAAAGAAGATTTCACAGGTATATTATATACATGAAGACAAAGCAGGCTTTCTGCTGAAAAGATAGTTAAGAGATCATGTGAGGACTGTCTGAAATATTACTGTAAATATTTACAGTATCATAATGAGAAACAGGCTGACTTAATCTTTTTAGATGCAGAAAAGGCCTTTGACAATCTGAATTGGGGCTTTATGTTTAAGGTGCTGGAAGAAATAGACTTTGGAGTGACTTTTATTCAAAAAACTAAAGCGTACATGTCACAGAATGCTAAAATTTTCATAAATGGAATTTTGGATATGTGATGCTTGAACAATAGGAAAATATGTGGACGAAGGGTAGTTTACATTAAACTATAATTTAAAAGAGAATTTCTATAAGATGATGTATCATTGGTATTTAACACCAGATAAATTATCTAAGACGTATAAAGTTATGTCAAATGTATGTTGGAAGTGTAAAAATAAAGAAGGGACTTTTGACCATCTATGGTGGCCATGTGACGAAGCAAACAAAATTTGGATTATGATTCATATTTTAAAACAGAAAATGGAGATAAAAATGAAAGCAGAGCTTTTCCTCTTGGGTCTAATGGAAAAAGAACTGGAGAAAAAAAATGGAACTTTTTCACTATATAAGTTTACAGGAGCAAGACGATTGTATGCAAAAAATGAAGGACACTTTGATTCCTACTATGGAAGAAGGTTGCAGAAGTTGATGGAGTTTGCTGAAATGGCAAAACTGATTACCTTGATTAAAGAAAAGAACATAAGTACTTTTGTTTCCACATGGAAACCACTTCTGAACTTTGTGCTCGATGTGGAAAAGAATGAAATGTTGACCTTGGAGTTCCCCTTGGGTCTTTTACATTTCTAGGGGCTTCAGTATTATTATTCACCAAAACATCCTGGACTGCTTACAAGGGTAGGAAGTTGAGAGCAACTTGAAGTGATTCTGCTATGTCCTAGGTTGCTGGTACCAGTTATTGGAAATAATATTGAAAAATAAATAAAACTCTGAGTAGCCTTCATTCAGCCCATCAGTTTGCTTTGCTTTTCCTTTGTGAGGTGATGCTTCATAATGGTGCTGAGAGGTAGATGAGCTCACAAATGGGAAGTAAATAAAATCTCTGGGTGGGCTGGATGAAAGTTGCTCACTGACGAGTTTTACTCTGTGAGCGCGTTGACTAGTGGTAGCTTAGATCAGATTTTGGCTTTGTTTAACTTTTCAGTGTTTATTTGTTTGCTTATTTATCTTATATCATCTACTTATTTATCTCGATTCGTTTACACACCAACATTTACTTGTTTATTATACTTATTTAATATATTTACTTATATTTACTTACATTTATTTATTATATTAATTTATTATATTTATTTTATGATTACTTTAGTCCAGGGCATTAGGGATGGAGACATTCCTCTATTATGGGGGGAAACTGCTCTTTGAGGTAAGAGGTCCTTTGTTTTATTTATTTATTTACTTGACAACTTGCATATGTAACTCTAGGATTAGTTGAGGATCCGAAATTCTATTTGCTTCTTTGGCAATTTCTTTAGGGAAATTGTTGAAAAAGTAATAAGGCTCAAGACATGAGCAGAAACAGCACTGGTGCCTCTGGTGGATGGTTGGGGAAGGACACCTTTCTTGGTTCTAAGGGTTTCATTTTATCTACCAAAACGTCCCGGACTGCTTACAAAGATATGAAGTTGATAGCAACTTGTAGTGATTCTGCGACTTCCTCAGTGGGTGGTAACAGTTATTGGAAATAAGGGAGGAAAGGAGAAGTCATTCAGTGGCTGCTCACTTGAGTACATGAAGTGGCTGAGGGGAGATCATCCCTCAGTTTTGGACATCGGATCACTGATATACTGAGGAAACCAAGTACATGTCCCAGGCATGTGCCATGGATATGGTGGAAATCCTGACTGAGTGGTTGAGGCTGTTAGGATGGCAAAGCAAGTAAGAGTCTTTGAAAACCTAATCCTGGGACATGATCCTATAACATGGGAACCTCACCATTTTCACTTGATGCAGCATTGCAAATTGAAAACAAATACCAGGAATAGTTCTTGCAGTGCTATTTTTTAATCTATTGTTTAGAGAGTTAGAAACAATAGACTTAAAAAAAATGTTTAATCTGGAAAATGTACAGCCTATGGAAATTGCTATTTTTCTCTCACACTGACTTCAATAGAGACATACTCCTCCATAAATGAATAAAGAAATAAATAAAATCCCAAGAAAATTCAGTTTTAGCTCCTATTTTATTAGTCTGATTTAACGTAACAGAAAACAATCTATTATGTTCTACTAGCTGCAGAGGCAGAGCACGTAAAAATGAACCCTTTTCACTAATCCAAGCATTTTTTGCTGACTTAGGAGATGCATACATACATACACACATATATATACATACACACACACACACAGACACATACACAAACACACACATTTAGAGCTAGAGGATTCCTTACAGATTTTTAGAAGTAGAGGGAAGGTTGGCAAAATAATTACTCTCAGCAGCTTCATCTGTGATCAGCCTATTTACAGATTGCTGCTAAAAATCTAAATCTACCATACTTTTTTCGGACTTCAAGTATTAACATTTTCCTTAAAGGAGGCATATATAAATTCCACTGAAAACATGAAGATGCCACAATGTAAGGCTGATAATAGATTGATACAGTTACCTTGCTTTTCAGAAAGTGGCTTTATGGTCCAAGCATTTTGCCAGAACTACTGTAAAGTGTTATAGAAAAAAACGGCCAGAGTGCAGCCAAAAGACTTGCAACTAGATAAGACTCCAGCCAGTATGATTGTATCCAGACAATGATTTATAAAACTTAGTAAATTCACCTCCTCCAATTGGTTTGTCCTCAGGTGTTGAAAATATCTTCTTTTGGCAGGTGTGTCTGAAGAAATATAAACAATACCAAAGAGACCAAAGTAAGTAACCAACTATTTTGTTTGTGTGAAAAGTTGTAGCAGGAGTGGGGATAGAAAAGCAATCCTTCTGCATCACACCTGACCCGTCCTATTTAATGGCCAGTGTTAAATTTTAGTGTTGTTGGTGGGTTAATATGTAATGTCTTTTGTGAATATTATTTAATAACACAAGTCTTTTTCCATAAAAATACAGAAATGAAGCACATCAAGCAACTTAAAGAGAAACAAAAAATGGAATTGGAAGAGAAGGACACAGAAATAAGAGCTGTAAGTCATTCATTTCCCTTAGCGTGCTGTTCTTGTCCACCTATTTATATTATATGACTGATGTTTGCTTCTTGTAATTTCTGTATCTTAGTTGGAAGAGGAGAACAAACATTTATCTACCAGGGTTTCCACTCTTCTAAGGGAGAACAAGGAGCTGGAAAACAAAAAGAAAGAGGCTCCAGAAAGTGAGTATCATTTTAACTTAACTTTGTTTTCATTCCAAAAAGAAAAGTGATTTATTTCATTGTAAGTTTAGCTGTACAAGTTCTAATTCTTTTGTTATTTTTTTGCCAGGAGATGCTGACAGACAGGAAACATGAAGAACTAAGAAGAAAATGCAGAAACTACCAGAAAGCCCTCAGAAGAGCGAAAACGGTAAGTATGATAGTACTATGATAGTAAGAAATTGGAACAACCTCCGTAAGAAAGATTTTATAATGCATTAAAAGTCAATTTTGATTGTACTTCACCAATTCCTTTTTACAGGAGGTCTCAAAAGAAATGGAAAAACACAAAGAACTGATGAGGGCTCGGGACCAGGCAATTGATGATGTCTGCACTGATCTTGTATCTCTACCTGTCCAGGGAAGACCAAGACGGTAAGATTTGTCCTTCCGTTTCTTGGAGAGAAATAGAGGTGTTTCAGTTGATGACTCCCTACTTCGTTCTAAAATATTTCTTTAACATTTTTCAGTCTCTGCCAGAGAAGAGTCCAAAGAAACACCTGATTGCATACAAAAGGTAAATGATACAGTTTTAAAGACATTACATATTTTTATTCTGTAGAAAAGTTATCACGCAACATTTGGTAATAAAAATAAAATCAGTTTTGCAACACAGTGTTTATTCTTTTACAGTGTCTAGGTGTCAAGTTGTCAAGTTGTCGGCCGCCGGCCTGTACAGCAGCCAAATCAGAAGAGGAGGAGGCGTGTGATTCAGGGTCAGCAGCAAGGAAGCTTAGAGCTCCGAGGGAGAAGAGGGAATGGAGCTGGCAGAGAATACCACCTAAATATGAGCCTTAGGACTGAGGACTTTCCCACAGACTGGTCTACGATGGATTTTATGCTTAATCTTCTGTCAGGTGCTGCAACCTGGTGGGCCACCCTCCTTCTTGCCCAGCCCAGCCCACTTCTGAATGGTTTTCCAGTGCTCTTCTCTGGCTCATATATGAGAACCCTGTGAAGGCACAGATGGCCAATCGGCACGCCTAATAAAGGCATCAAAAAAGTTCACTTTAGAGCAGGGTGTCAAAGTCAATTTCATTGAGGGCTGCATTAGGGCTGTGGTTGATCTGGTGTGTGTGTGTGTGTGTGTGTGTGTGTGTACTGGCGTGTGTGATCAGATACAATAAGAACACGTCTTGACTAAAGGAGCTGGATAAGGCTAAAAAAATAAAAAAGAGGCTGAAATGAAATAAGTTGTAGTAGCAGCAACAACAACGGTGGAGACAAAAGTCAAAGAAGATCAAGAATTGATCAGCACCAGGTGAAGATAAACTGCCTGTTTTTTAGTTGAAACATCTGACTGGTTTACACTCATTGGCTCCAATCATTTTAACATACTGCAAGGCGATGAAATTGAAAAGCAGCTAACACCTGGCAAAAGCTACCTGATAATGAAAGGTCCAGTAGAAGGAGTAGCACCAGAACTACAGGCCAATTTCCTGCTTATGGTAGCTCAGTGGCTTAAAGGCGCTGCTTTTGCCAGCCAGAAAAGGTCGGCTCTCTGTATTACAGCAGTTCGGGCCCTAGCATTACTTGATGGAATGAGATCCCATCACTCACCTCAGCTTCTGTCTACCTATGGTAGCAGTTCAAAAACATGCAAAATGCAAGTAGATAAATAGGTAACAGTCTGGTGGGAAGCCAACTGTGTTTCGTGCAATAGTAAAAAAATCAACTGGAAGCAATCCTGTATGAATGCAAAATGAAATCAGTGCTCCCAAGCTAGCCACTCTCTGTACAGAGTAGGTCTCCCCCTGCAGTACACCCTGGACAGTGCATGAATATGAACTAAACAAACTACTGTATTTTTCGGACTATAAGACGCACCTTTTTCCCCCAAAAAGAGGGTGAAAATCTGGGTGCGTCTTATAGTACAAATGTAGCCCCACCCACCAGCCAGCCCCCACCCTTCAGACTTCATTCCCCAGTAATGTGAGGAGCTGCCACCACCGCCTAAGCCCTCTCCATGCCTGGGAGCCTCTAAAGCAAAACGTCCCTCCTTTCCAGCCACCGCCGCCCACTGGCCTGATGCAATTCGCAGAGCCATGTTTCAGGCAGCGGCCGGTTCCCCTGCAATTTGCTTCAGGAACTAGGGAGGAAAGCATTTTCAGGTGGCAGCACCAGCCAGAAGCTGCATTTTGGGATTTGGGGAGAAAGCGTTTTGTGTAGCAGGGAATGGGGGTGGGGGGATTGATCGGTCATTTGAATGGGAGGGGGAAGATGCATGCTCTTAACTTTGCACGCGGCATGGTCGGTGGAGGAGGAGAGGCGGAGGAGCTGGGGTGCTGATGCTCTGGCCCTCTTCCCCTGCCACCCTCAGGCTGCACCTACAACTTTTGTCTCTCTCTGGAATGGCTTCAGCAGCGGGTGGATGAATCGACGCCCCACCCAAAACTATCGACAGCATGATCTGTTTGTGCTCCCATGGCAAGCTGCACGAGGATGAAATCTCCACCATCAAGCGGGTCTCGGAGGACGTTGCTGACTACTTCTACATGAGATATAGGGGGGAATCTGCTTTGGGGGAGGGCAAGGAAGGAATGGTGAAGGAATACCAGGCAGATGGAACTGCTTATGCTCTTGCAGAGAAGGGAGGGAGCCTCCAGCTCTGAAGGATGTGTGATCTCTCACACTGTTGCAAAGTTGGCGTTGCACCTTACTGCTGTGTTGCCACATTTGTCAGTTTCCTCCCTCCCCCCACCCACTCGCACCTTCCCCAGCACTGTTTTCAGAGCTGCCTCTGGAGGGGC
>JANHFM010000332.1:0-16566 GCA_032468115.1 Grayia smithii | reverse complement strand
CTTGTACTGCTATGGCCAAATCACCAGCATAGCCAAATTTGTGTCTCCTTGTTGCTGGCATATCTGATATGTATAAGCTGGATATAATCAGCTATAATGCCTGAGAACAATTTAAACACTATGGGCAAGCATATTATCACTTTATAGTTTCCTGGTTTGCCCTCTTCCTTGGGTCTTTTTGAACCAGATGTTTTATTGGTTATTAATCATTCACTGATATTTCCATTATGCAATACGTCATTAAATTGTGTAGCTATAATTGGATGTAAGCTAATCAGATATTTGAGCCAAAAGCCATGCAATTGATCATTTCTGGAAGATGTCAAGTTTTAAAATTTTTCATTCAATTTTTAACCATTTATGTCATTCTTATTAGTTCTTCCATTTTATTTTTTACGAAATTAATTTTCAGATTCTTTTATTCATCCAACACTTTTATTACTCTTTTTGACTTTTCTACAGATCTTTCCAAAACTGGATTGTTTTGTTCTTCTTTTCTTTTAGTTTGTTTTCCAACTTCAGATTTTCGATTGCCATTTATATGAGGATTCATCTCTGTTCTAATTGAAATAGCTGATTTTGCCTAAATTGGATGATTCATGCCTTATAGAGCCCAATTTTTGTTCCTATCATATCTTTTGCTTTTGCTTTATGATTTCCAAAGCTTCTTCAATTTTTATGATGCTAAGCCTATTTTTAGTAAGCTTGTCTTGATATTTACATTCTTCAATATTTGCTCTTTACTTGCATCTGAACTTAATTTCTTTATTTTGGCCTCCTGCCTGATTTTACACTTTGGAATTGAATATGATCTGGATTTTCTAATTTTGATATCTAGTTCTTCTGTAACCATCATTGTGTACTATAGGATAGCTAATTGGTTTGTTTGATAGATATTGTTTTAATCCTTGGAGGTGCCTTATTTGCATCTTTTATTATAAGTGCCAGGTCTTTTTGGGGCAGTACATTCAATTCAAAATAGTTATTGTCTTTCTACTGGTAATTCTGCAAATACCATAGTTTCTCTTTTAATTCCTCTTGTCAGGTGGGGGTATGTGGGTCTGTTCATAAGTTGCAGTGCTGACTTATATGGCTGTGTTGTTATTATTTCTTTTAAGTTATCATTTATGTAGTTCATATCAGTTGTTTCCTTTATATTTGCAATTGTTATCTGAGTTTCTTCTATTATTCCACCACAATTTCTCTTAATCTCTTCCCATTCTTTTTCTCTGAATATTTTATATCTGGTAATGAATCTAATTTGATCTGCTAATCATTATTCAATGATATTCAGGTCTGCGCATTTTTTCCCCCCAATATTCTAACTTTCGCTTTAAATATCTTCATTTTGTTGGTTCGGATTCAGGCCATAATAGTGTGATTTTAAAAATGCAGTATACTTTTGTCGTGTTTGTGATTGCTGTTGCTAGTCATAGCTCCTGAGCCCTGTTGCTCACTGGTTGACAGATGCCCAGGAAATATTCAAATATCTGACATGGCCCTTGTTGACCTTGGTGACAACTGATCCAATATAGGATTCTGTTTTCTGATCATATTAAACAGCTTGGTGGATACATTTGTGCTGATACCTATTTGGTATGTGTGATCCTTCTGATAGACCATACTACTGCCAGCATAGCTCTCAAACTCATCAGATAATCCATCACAATTCCCTCCTCATAAGGGGGTATGCAAGGAAGGGGGATTATTGTTATTATTTCATTTATCAAAGTAGCAGTTAGCTCATCAATTCAAGTTTGTTGTTCATCTGACATTTAGTTGTTGGCACTCAAAATTCTTACATTTTCAGTAGAAAAGATGTGCAAATTCCAGCCTTAATAGTCGTATGCTATTATCACTGTCAGCATTTCTGAAGTAGAAATAACCCATTAACATAATGAATGTATGGCCATCGCCCTGTTTATTTTGGCTGCAATTTGTAGGGCGAGGGAGATTTACCTGATCCTTTTGCAGAAGCAAAGTTAGTCTTTGCTCCCCCCCACCATTCTACTGAGTAATGACACAAATATACAGCTATACAGGAGTTGGATGGTGGACAGGTGTTGATGATTATTCCTCTGAAACATGAAAGCAATTGCTTACACCTGCTCCTTCTTTTATTGGGTGCCTTCCAGGAATTTTATCAGTACCCACAGCTTGAAACCAGTCCCACCTTAAACCAGCCTGCAGTTGCATAACACACAGTTTCATATAGAGTTTTTTTGAAAAAGGTTTAACCCCCTCTCACATCTTTACCATTGAATGTTTTCAGAGCTTCTTTTGGTTTCTGTTGATATTCAGATAGTCCTTGACTTAAGACTATAACTGAGCTCGAAGTTTCTGTTGCTAAGCAGCTAAGTCAGTTTTGCCCCCTTGATGATCTTTCTTGCCACAACTGTTAAATGTATCTTTGTAGTGGTGAAGTGAATCTGGATTCTTCATTGACTTTGCTAGTCAGAAGGTTGCAAAGAGTGATCACATGACTCTGAGACACTCCAACCATCATAAATACATGCCAGTTGCCCAAGTGTCCAAATTTTGATTGTGGGGACATTGCAAATTATTTGTTTCAGTGCCATCACAACTTTGAATGGTTACTCTTGTCTGATCACTGCCTAGGCTGGGGCTCCTCTTCTTGTTTCCCAAGGTTATTCTCTCAGAGCAATTTAATGAGTCTCTTCATCCATTTTATTTCCCTGTGAAATGAAGCCCTTTTCTAGTGGTTACAAGGCCCCCAACAGAAATATACCTCAGACTGCAAATTCCAATTTAACCCCATTTTCATAACAAAGTGATCTGTCCCTTGCAAACAACTGTTGCAGTTGCCCCCTCATCACCAGTTCATATCTCATGGTCTTTGAAGAATCAATCAGAATAGAGCTGGAAGGGACCTCGGAGGTCTTCTAGTCCAATCCCTTGCTCAAGCAGGAGACCCTATATTATTTCAGACAAGTGACTGTCCAGTCTCTTCTTAAAAACCTTCAGTGACAAAGCACCCACAACTTCTGATGTCAAACTATTCCACTGATTAATTGTCCTCACTGTTAGGAAGTTTCTCCTTAGTTCTAGGTTGCTTCTCTCCTTGATTAGTTTCCATCCATTGTTTTTTATCCTGCCTACAGATGCTTTGATAAATACACTGACCCCCTCCTCTTTGTGACAACCTCTCAGATACTGGAATATTGCTATGGGGTCAGCCCTAGTCCTTCTTTTCTCTAGACTAGCCAAACCAAATCCTGCGACTCTTCTTCATATGTTTTAGTCTACAGGCCTTTAATTACCTTGGTTGTTCTTCTGTGCACTTTTTCCAAAGTCTCAACATTTTTTTTTTGTAATGGGGTGTCCAAAACTGGATGCAATATTCAAGGTGTGGCCTTACTAGCAATATTCTAGGTGTGGCCTTATTAAAAGTAAAAATCTAATCTTAATATATGGTCAGCAAGGCAGGTTGGATCTGTGAAATTGGGGTAAGCTCATGATTATTCTGGTGACCATGATCTTCTGAGCTGCCTCTGATTCAAAGTAGGGAAATATAAATCACTCAATATCAACAGCACAGTTCCAATAGTCATAGTATGATACCCCAGTACCTCATGAAGTTCAATGTGTCATTGAAATGTCTTGAGTAAATAGCAATAGGACCAGCAATAGCCCTTAGGTTTATTATACCTCTCCATAGTGCTTTGCAGCACTCTCTGAGTGGTTTACAATGTCAGCACATTGCCCCCAACAATCTGGTCCTTATTTTACTGATCTTGGAAGGATGAAAGCCTGAGTCAACCTTAAGTCAGGGTCAAACTCCTGGCTATGGGCAGTGTTAGCCTGCAATACTACATTCCAACCACTGAGCCACCACCACATTTTCAGAAAACATAAAGGGTTCAAATAGGGAAAAGGGACTGAAAACAATATTTCACCTTTTCCTGTCAACAAATATTATTCATTGATTTAAGCTATTCAAATAAATGGAAAATCAGTATTAGCAGCAAACGATACAATGTACCTATTTTTCAGACTATAAGACATATTTCCCAAAAGGGAGTGAAAATGTCTGTGCACCTTATAGACCAAATATTGTTAAAGACCCACCCACCTGCCAGCTATATTTTGGCCTCCACCTGCCCTGTTTTGGGGGCTTTTTTTGGCTTTTCCAGGACTTTTTTCAACCCATTTTGAGGGCTTTTTTCAGTCCATTTTTGAGGCTTTTTTTCATCCGGTTGTTTTGGAAACAACAGGCTGGAAAAAGCCTCAAAAACAGGCCCCCCAAAAAGCCTTGAAAATGGACTGAAAATGCCTCGAAAATGGGCAAAAAAAAAGGGCCCAAAAAAGGGCCAAAAATGGAGTGCGCAGATGCCAAAAACTTTTTTTGTTGTTTTCCTCTTCTAAATTTAGCTGCATCTTATAATCAGGTGCATTTTATAGTCTGAAAAATACAGGTAATAGTTTATAAAATAGGCTATTGTGTGGATAATATTGGTATATATAGATGGCATCTTCAAGCCTCATTCTTCTCTAGATTTCAGTGACTTTCTAAACCTAACATAAAAATATACATCAAAGTTTTAAGTGCAAATAATAAAAGTTATTTTCTTTTTTTCACCTCACTACATTGCCTATACAAAGTTTAATACATTTTTAAATATATATATTTCAGCTCCTGTTGCTATTGCCAGTTGGTATATAAAATGTTACTGTAGAATTTAATTCCTTTTTAGATTAAATGGCTGGTTTGGTAGAATCTTAGTGTTATATGAACCTTGGAAAAATAATCAATCTCAAAAGAGGTTATTTGAAGAGGCATTATCATATATAATTTAGCTCTGAATTGTTTTATTAGTTTCTCACCTTCTATTATTTTTTCTCCTACTCACCACTGTTTTCAATCTTATTAAACTTCCTAGACTTTGGTTGGATGAAAAAAATGCATTATACTTTCAAATATATTGTAAGTAGATATAAAGATGGATCAAGTCTCACCACTTTTCATTACTAGATCTTGTAATCAGATTTCACCAAGAATTAATATTTTCAGAATTACTGATTGATCATGTTCATATTGATTAAAGCTTTTAAGCTGATAATCAATAACTATTAATTTCAATTTTTATATTTTCTTCAATACTTCTAATCAAATAATTCTATCAGTTTATTTAATTAAAAAAATGTCCTTGTGCTTGCCCTAAAAAAGTACCTTTCCAAAAAAGCAATAATTTAAAAATAGTTCCAGATTCTTTAAGAAGGATACAGATATAAATGAAATATTACCATAACTTAAACAACTCCTTCAATTCCTTTCTTCCAAAGGAGGTCAAATGAATACACGTGTGTTGTATCGTTAGGTTTCAGAGACTTTATTCAATTTCTATAGCCACCCAACTCAACCAAGTGACGCTGGGCAGCTTACAATTATAAAATTATAACATAATTAAAAAACGTAAAACAATATCACCATCCAAAATAAATAAATACAAATGGTAGCTATGATGATTATTCAACTAAGAATTAATGTCAAGTAACATAAGAATAAAGCCCTTAACATGATCCAAGCTCCAGGCCCAGGAACATAGCCAAGTTTTTAAAGCCTTGTGAAAGGCCAACAAGGTTGGATCCATTCTAATTTCTGAGGGGAGAATATTCCATAAGGCAGGACATGCTTGGGCATTTCCAAAGATGTGCTACAAGAGGGTGAGCTGGCTTCACACCAGAAAGAAAGAGAAGTTTACTCTTCCTGCAGTGTCATCCAAGACCCCCTTTTCCTTCCCCAGAACAGTCTCACAAACAGGAACTGCAACCAGGAAGGTTCAGAGCCAGCAGGATTCTGACCATTTGCACGGATCACTGGCTTATCTTCCCATCAAAGTGGTACCTACTATTTATCTACTTGCATGGAACATGCTTTTGAAATGCTATGTGGACAGAAGTTGAGGTGAATGATGGGAGCTCACCCTGCTATGCAGTGCTTGGGCTCAAACTGCTAGTACAGAAACCATCTCCAGCATCATTAAGCCACTGATCCATTGAACCTCTTAACTTACATAATAGTTTTCTTACATATGCCACATAGCCAGCACTATTTATTACCCATGCAGCTGCATTTTGCACAAGTTGAAGTTTCCAAATGGTCTTCAAGGGCAGCCCAATGTAGAAGGTAAAGGTAAAGGTTCTCTTCGCACATATGTGCTAGTTGTATCCCAACTCTAGGGGGTGGTGCTCATTTCTGTTTCAAAGCCGAAGAGCTAGCGCTGTCCGAAGATGTCTCCGTGGCCATGTAACCAGCATGGCTAAATGCCAAAGGTGCACAGAACGCTGTTACCTTCCCATCAAAGGTGGTCCCTATTTTTCTACTTGCATTTTTTACGGGCTTTCAAACTGCTAGGTTGGCAGAAGCTGAGACAAGTAACAGGAGCTCACCCTGTTACATGGCACTAGGATTTTGAACCACTGAACTGCCGACCTTTCAATCGACAAGCTCAGCATCTTAGCCACTGAGCAACCGCGTCCCTGTAATATAGATGGGATTGCAATAAATTAAACAAGAGTTTAGAAGGTTATGGGGGATGGTGAGGAGGGCCTACCACTCACACATACAATTGAATCTTTTACTATGGTCACAGACCACAATTAAAAATTAAAGCATAAATAAAATAATAATAAGATAGGACAAGGCAAGACAAAATAGCGTATTACAATTAGTGGTGAAATCATTGATGGGCAACCAAAGTCTGCCTAATTTTATAGACAGTATAGTAGAATTTAGCTACTTTCGAAGAAACTATATCATACTGATCTGACAGTAACAGTTGTACAAAAGAGAGATCAGAATTTCCCAGATATTTGGTCAGGTAAGCGATTACAAAATGAGTCCATGAATCTTTATAGAGGGTACAATATAACAGGATATGAGCTGCGGTTTCCATGGCCCATTATCCACAGGGGCACAATCTCGGCTCATATGAGACTTTTTGTATCAGCCTTATAGAACTGCAGGGAGAGCACTATGACTTGCTAAAGTTAGTGCCCTCCTAAATTTAGAGACAGCTATTTAAGTATCTTGCTGGTTTATGAAAGAAAACGCTCAAGAAAACATTATTGGGTAAAGCAGACAGATCCTGTTGCACTTCCTATCTTTAATTCAGTGTTTAAATGAATTAAGTGCATGCTCTGAGCCTATCAATGAGAACTCCTTGGAGAGGCTGAGATGTTGGAGTTCTTATGAAATATTCCTAACCCATGTTGTTGTTTTTAATTATCCTCCATAAGGCGATGACTCAGACCTGTGGGAAAGAAATTAATTTCAGCCAGTATACTATGATGCAAATGCATGTACCTGTTTGACCTTAGACAGTCCTGAATCTATGGAATGCAGGGGGCTACCTGAAAAAAAAAAGCTTTAGAAATTTGGATTAAACTTGTTTAATTGTTTTTTACACAGTCAGCCAGATGTTCAGACTGGATTTTTGTATCCATATTGAGTCCTTCCCAATGATTGAACTATTATTATCTCTTTTATTCATTAAATATGAAACTCAGTCAACTGTACATTTAAAAATGTGTCACAAATATGATACACTGGTGCTAATGGTTGATACGGGTTGCTGCCAGTGTCCTAGATATCAACCAAGTATCTTCTTAAAATATATGATGTTCTGAGCGCAGTTTTTTGCAGTTCCGTTGGTGTTGTTGCAGGAAGCTGCAATTTCTTGATGTGTTTTGTAAAATTCTTGGACATGGTACCAAGTGCCCCGATGACGATGGGTATCACTGTTACATGTTTCATCCAGAGCCATGCAGTTTCGATGGCCAGATCGTAATATTTCATGATTTTTTCCAGTTCTTTTTCTTCGACTCTGGTGGTCTCCTGGTACGGCGATATCAATAAACTGTATGCTTCAGCCCTCAACAACTATGTTATCTGGCGTGTTATGTTCCAAATGATGATCTGTCTGTCTTTGAAAGTCGCACAAGATCTTCACTATTTTTGATAATGTTTTCCACTTTGTGCTCTCATTACTTTTCGGATACAAGTATGTTGTATTTTTTACATAATGACCAGTGGACTAATTTAGCAACTTGATCATGTCTAACTTTGTAATCAATTTGCGTGATTTTGCTGCACTCACATATTAAGTATGAAACAGTTTCAACATTGTTATTGCAAAATCGGCAGTTTGGATTGTCAGTGGATTTTTGTATCTTTGATTATTATTATTATTATTAATATTATTAACTTTTATTCATTAAACATGAAACTCAGTCAACTGAATGTTTAAAAATGTATCACAAATATTATTGACTGGCACTGATGGTTGACACGGGTTGCTGCCAGCATCCTGGTATCGACCAAGTACCTTCTTAAGTTGTACAATTATTATTATTATTATTATTATTATTATTATTATTATTATTATTATTATTGTTGTTGTTGTTGTTTGTTTGTTTATATGCTGCTCAGCTCATGGTTTAAGTTGAGTCTGAGTAGCTTACAATGTAATAAAACATATAGATATCAAAACAATTATAAATATAAAAATAACATAGATTAAAACAAACTAAAAAACCATGGATTTGGAATGGAGAGGTGATGGCTTCTCTGTTATTATGTTAGCCACTTTCAGCAAATAGATTCCCCTTCAGGGCTCCATGCCAACTGGCATAGCTAAGCTTTAAGATATGCAGAGGATATTATGCTCCTCTGATGAAATAGAAGGATTGGATTGTAGCCCTTGCTTTTTGAGTATTTTGTATGGTGCATTTGGTGAAATGGTGGAAATTTTTACCTAAATACTTAAAGATTTTTACTTGTTCAATATTCTGCCTTTTTATACTCCAGGCATTCTGTTTAGGTCTCTTTGTAAAAATCAAGATTTTGGTTTTCCTATGGTGGATTTCAAATGCTTTCTTAGAGCAATAGCTGGCCAGGGCAATAAAGGCTCATTTGAGTCCGATTAATGTTAGTGACAAAAGTAGAGTGGTGTGCTGGCCTAGAGTGGAGCTCTTGTCCTGCATCACAATCAGGAGGCTGTGAGTTCAATACTAGGTAGCAGCAGATATTTCTCTGTCTGGGCACAAGGAGAAAATATCTGCTGTGAGCTCTGCGTAGGTGTCAGGAAGGGCACCTGCCCAGTAAACACTCGGCTCCATTCAGTCGCCTTGACTCCATACAAATGCAAGGGATTACAGGGTCATTAAAAGAAAAAAAATGTGCAAAAGTACTATATTATATATATACAACAAAGTTGCAATATGTCTGCTTGCTAATTTTGCTAATTCCTATTGATTCATTTTGGTCACTAGTGGATTATATACAAATTAAATGAAAGAATAGCTAAGATACCTCATTCTTCTGCTTCATTCTTCTATGAGTTGGAATCTTGTTGTATGGTGGCCTTGCATACTGCAGCAAACGTTGAATTTACTATTCTTTTAAAGCTTATGTATCAGCAATAGTAACCAATCAATAGTAATGTAAAGAAACTTAGTCCAAAGCCTCGTTCTGGGAAGTAGATCGAATGGAGACCTAATGTTGATAAATTTGCTCTACAATGTGGTCTACAAACTGGACCCTGGTTTAGATATACATTTTTTCAGTCAGATGTTGGAATCTAAGGGCATGCTCATAGGTAGAATGTCCAGACCTAACAAAACCATTTACCAATCAACCAAAATGTGCTCTGAATCAATCCAGTTAACTAATTTATTATAAGGTATGTGGAAAAGAGCTTGCTTAACCATGCTTAAAAGGCAGATTTCCAGTACCCATTTTATAAATGGTCCTCTGGAATTTGCACAGTGTAATCAATAATGGTGAACAGAGAAACAAGAACAGGGATCCCTAATCCATATTATTTTATAATAGTTTGGGCATAATAAAGCTATTGCCTGGAGCTTTTCCAGGCTTTAGCTATTTAATAAGCTTATTTATTTCAGCACTTGTGACTGGAGGCCAGTTGGGGGACCTGCCACATATATCAAGACAATTATAACTTATAGAAGCCCCAAGGCTGTCACAGTAATCAGGAAATTCCTGGCTGGTCCCATTAGATGGACTATTGCATGCACATTATAACCTCCCAGTACATCAGTCTACAATTCTCCTACACTATTGCTGAGATCATCTTAGTACGTTTTCCGAGAAGGTGTCCAGGAACAGAGTTACTAATCTTCTTCACAAGAGTACAGGAAGTAAATAAACGACAGCAATATTCTACATTCTGCAATACAAGCTTATTGACCTGTATCTATTAAAATTTGATATTTTTCAGTTGGTGGACTGCATGTTGCTTGGATTGACCTTTTAGTGGATAATTATAGGCATTTGATTCATATTAACCGGAGATATGCCTATCCAGTTACAGAATCCCATTAACTTTCAGCATCACCTTTAACACTTTTTGTTGTTGTTGTTGTTCATTTGATTAAGTATTTTATGGACTCTGTGTCTCAACCTCATACAAATAAAGCCAAACTTTATTTTTTTCTTTACCGACTGCAGATGACAGAGAATTAAAAAAGAAAAAGGGAAAAAAATGACCAACACAAATGTGGTGGGAATTAGATTCAAATCTTTATTAAATTGCTGAGTTCTCTGGGAAATCTTGAGTACATTATTACTGCTCTGTTGACGGTAAAATAAGGTACTTTAATAAGCTAAAATAAGGCAAGCAAGATAAAATACAATTGCTCTAGTATATACATACTAGAGATTTGAGATGCAAATTTTATAAATGCTTCAGGGAAGAGGATAGTCTATTGATTACATTCTAAAATGGGGAAAGCAGCCTGGCTCAGATTACCATTTACTGAGCAGTTCATATAATTCTGCCTGAATGTGTGTGTCCCTCCCCAACACTTCTCTCTCTTACTCTCTCTTTCCACGTACCACTAATCATCATAATTAGAATACAGCAATAAAATAATAATTACATTCCATAAAATCAATTTACAATTCATCAAAATGTCTCGACAAACAGAAAAGTGTGAATACTGCTTATCTTATGATAATCTTATTTTACAATTATAGCTATTAAATACAGTATATTTCTTTTTTGTAACTCCAGGGAAAACAAGATAAAGCAGCATCATTGGGGTTAATATAATATGTACTTAATTCTCAGGTCAAGATTATTTTGATGTGCCTGGCAACATATCCATTTGTAATATAGAGTGTAATCCTTCAGGCTCAGATCCACAGCATAATAAACTGTGATCAGATCAAGAGACTTAAATTGGGATCAGGTTCTGTTGAAGCATAGGAATCAGTGCAGTATAAACAGTCTACATAAGCATTTCTGCAAGATCTCCTTTTCCCCCCATTGGATATATCTTGTATAAAATGTGGAATAGATTTTGACAAACTTGATAGCATTTTACTTAAATTCTGGAGGAAGGAAACTGTTCAGGAATTCATATTTTCCATAGCTTATTCCTACAGATATGTATTTATCATATAATTTCTAACGACGTCTGCTTGTAAGCCCTTCCAGGTAGGCAACACTAAAAAACAAAAGTCTTGCATTTAAATGCTACTTTCATTATAAGGTTACAGGAAGTGAATCTTGCAAGGTTACAGGAAGTGAATCTCTCAATATCTCAAATAAGAGAGATATTTATCTTTATTTTCATGAGAACAGGGTAGGGTCTTACAGTTCATATCTTACAGTTCTGCCCCAGAATCAGACTTCTTTTATCTGTTTTATATGACCATTATCTTGGTTGTAGCTCATCCTCCTGTTCCTCAGGGTTATTCCTTCTACCCAATACACATGTTTGTGTCAAAGTGGGTTTCCAAAATGCACATAATCTTTAATTACGTGCAACAGGCTATGTTTTAAGAGGATTAGTCTGGAAGATACATTTGCCAAGAAATGTTCCCTAAAGTCAATGTTTAGAACACTAAAAGCATATTATTCCTTAGGCTCCAAAGCTTACCCCCCCCCGGTGTGATATTAACTGATTAAATAATAATTCTATCTAATTTAGTTATTTAATTTATCTATTTTAATCAAACTGAAATCTTATTTATCTCATCTCCTTCTGAGTAGGGATCCAGTGCACTATTAAAAGTCTAAGTACAGCCTGTGTCATGATTAATGCTATGTATCCAGTGTACTCTGTAGCAAATCTAAAGCTAAGCTCCAACTGTGTATTGGGGATCACCCTAGATGATTTACAGTTTCCTTCTAACTGTTGCTTTGTATAAGTAGTCAAAAAGCCTATTCCTTTCAGGAAGCACAGTTTCCTTAAATGTTACTTTAATTCTAAATGCTATTTAAAAAATTGATCCATACCTGGCCAATATTATATTTTTTGTAGACTAAGCAAGGTGAAGGAATATTACTGTGTTATTGAGGATAAGATTGCATAATTTTAACCACCTAGATGGGTAGAGTGGGGTGGGGAAGAGTGGAAGAGAGACAGACAGACAGACAGACAGACAGACTCATAGTATCATTGAATTAATAAACTGATGCATATTGGGTGAAGATAAATTCTGATTTCTTATATAGATTGGTAGAATCTTGGCTAGCAAAGATTGATTAGAAAATGGAATATGGAGGCATGGTAGAGATTCACTGAAAATATTAATCCTTCAATAGAGACTTTAAATATGGTGATGTTCATGTTATACGGTATAGATTGAATGTTAGACATCCATACATCCATTATGTAATATGTAGAGAAAATAATATTTTAATATCACAACTTTATAAATAATTCTAAACTTTAAAATAAATTTAAACCTTACTTGGAGTACTATAAGAGTTTGGAAAGTGTGCAGAAGAGAACACTAAAAAATAACTATAAGTCAGGATCAAAATCCCTTATAAGGAAACATCATAATGTTTAGTATTATTCAGCTTAGCAAAGAATAGAATAAGAAGAGAGGGATAAAATCTGCATGAAAAAATCCTTTGACATAAGGTCAGAACCTGTGACTATTTAATGAATTTGATTGGAATGAGATTCACACAAAAAAACTGATTGTTATATTATGAAAGGGACTGTAGTCTTTGACACTTTCTTATTTAAAAGATGATTGGATAAATGGAAGATCTGGAAACAGTATGCATGGTTATCTCCGGAATCAAAATATGCCTCACCTTACCAGTTGCTGTCAAGACTTATGATCTGGTGTCCTGCATCCCATGAGCATTTGGTGGGAATTCCAGACTAAACAGCCATTAATCTATGAAAACCCAGTTGAGTTTTCATTCTGTCATTTGACTACAACTCAGACTCAAAACCTTACAAGATGTTGATTTCACTCTACGTTTACTGATATTGTGAACTCTATTCAAAATAGATGTATCTACGAAAATTATTTCACTAGATAACAAATTTTCACAGAGTTAAAGATTAGGTGGCCTGAATGACAAAGACAGTAGTACCAGATTTATTGAGCATCAAGTTTTCCTTAGACCACATCCACACCACAAAAGGTAATTCACATTCTAATTGAAGATGTTAGCTTTCACTCTTAGATAAAAAAATATTTCATTCTTTTTTTCCTATTGTGCTATGAGTTTATTTTTATCCCAGAATGTGTGGATGACAGCATAAGAATATAACAAGAAAAACTCTTATCAAATAATTTCTAAAACAGTTTTAAAAAGCTTAAAAGAATAGTTCTCTGCAAAGCAGCTACCCCATCAAAAAACAAATAGCCTTATGGCTTTTATCTGTAACTGACTTTGAAATTGAAACAGAAGAATAGGCATTTTGCAATAATTATTTGACATAAAATGTCAGATCTCCAAGATATTAATAAGCTGGCAAATTTTCTCACTCACAGAAAGAATTATTAAAGTGTCTTTAAAATGACTAATGTTGAATGCCAGAATTCCTTAAAATCATCACTATTACGGTATATTATTATACACTGTTAAAAAATAGATTTTTTTGCAAAATATTTAATGCTTACACAAATAAAAGTTAAGACGGTAAGAAGATGGTACCAAATTTTCAAGAGAATCTAAAAATACTAAATTGATACTAGACTTTCTGCTTCCTTTCCATTCTAGTCATCACTTCAAAAGTTTGTGGTTTGTATCCATAAATATTGGATATTGCTTATATTCATTTCTTCGTTTATTTCATCATTTCATGCCAATATGAGATCAACTTGAAATACATTGTGGCTTTTATACTATTTGTATTTACCCTAATATGCTACATTTTTTCCACTCATTATATTGCCTTCCCAGGATTTATTTTTAATTATTTAATTTATTTCATTGTACATGTGTATGTCTCTCTATGTATTGCTGCTACAATATATCCTTCTGTATGTAAAGCTGCAAAGTATTGATCTGATTACAGGGTCCGAGTATTGCTATCTGCCCTGCCTGTTCAATCTGAGATAATTTTATTTCATTTTTGAAAGAAAGGCAGAAAGAAAGAAAGAAAGAAAGAAAGAAAGAAAGAAAGAAAGTCTTTCTTCAGAGCCCATAGATTAAACAGTGTCATCTGATGCAACCCAGGAAGTGAAGCTTTTCTCTCCTCTGACACAACATATCCTCTGAAATCTGTATTGCTTATAGCTAGCCTGGTTTAAACAAGCCACTAAAACCTGGCTCCTCCCCTGGGCCTTAGGTTAGGTTAAATGGTCTGTTGGATGTATGTTTGGAATGATGTTGCTTTTATTTCTAAAGTTGCAATGGAACTGGACATGTGCAATTTTGATGATAGAAAGACAGATACACTGTCTGTCTTTGACACTAGAAGAGAGAACACTTAGAGCAGGCTGTCAACTCATGGCCCGTGGGCCAGATGCGTCACACGTTGGCCACGCCCATGCCCAGTTTAGCAAAGGGGGGACAAGTCCCGATACATCACGTGATGCCATGAGTTTGACACCTCTGACTTAGAGAATATAAGAACAATCTTCTTGAATTAAACCAAGGTCAGTTGAGTTCCATGATCATTTTTTTAAGTGAATATGCCTAAAACACCTCACTTAAAACTGAAACAAGGCTATGAAGTAGGCTTCCCTTACTATTTGTTTTCAATATTGATCTTAAAGGTAGAAGGATTATCATTTGAATATAGAGCAATACTTTGAATGCAGAAGGTTCCAAGTTTCAGGCATATTTACTCAAAAGGATCTCAAAGCAATCAATGGCAATGATTTTTTAACCTAAAACCCGAAATAGCGGCTACAGATTCAGATTGATATGTATCAACAGATATTTGTCACAGATAGAAGAAAGATTTGTAGCTATTTGCTACTATTCTTAAATATATCTCCAGAATTTGTAAAATTCTTTTTAAAGCTATTACTTTTTGGCTTTTCAGTTGGGAAAGTAAGCAACAAGCAATAACAAAATAATAGGTCTTTTGCCAATTTATAGACTTATCCAAACTCAATTTTTAACATGACATCAAATTGACAAAAGAAGGATTATAACTCACCCCACTATTCATATTTGTCCTGGTCTGAGAAATGTCTCCTAACAAATATTGTTTTGGATAAATATAATAACATTTCTTGAATTTTTAGTTTCACTATTAACTAGGAACAATATTCTAGCTGCTACAAGAACAATTTTGTTCTAAAATGATGGTGATTATGCTTTTTTTTTCTTTAGTAAAACATAGCAGTCTACAATTAAAGAAACTCCTTATCTTTTGTTGTGATATTAATAATTCCTTATAATACATTCTACATCAAATCTTCATTCCACGCCCTAATTTTTTAAATTGTACACATGCATTACACTATGATGTTTTAGAGCTAGTAACTACGGATATTATGGACTTAGACTTTACTGTTTCATTCAATTTCCATTATACTCAGTGTTTAAGATTACGTTAAGGTGATAAATATATGACAGTATTTGACAATATTTCATCAGGCTGAAATAGCCACAAATACACAAATACAGAATAATACAATTAATACAATCATAATGAAGACATGAATCTAGGCAGCATCAGTATGTGCATGCTTTGTAAATTGTTTAAAAGCAATACTTTGGATCTTACATGAGCATGGAATTAAACTCTTTTTCCAAATCATTGTGAAAGCACACATGTCAAAATTCATAGTCCCACAAGATTCGTTTATTCATCCGTATGCCACATATTTTGCACAGATACAGGATTTGTGTGTTTCCTTCTGCTATAATCATATCCTTGATTTCTGTTTCTCTATATCTGCTGGCAAGGGAGAAAACAAAGTTAATCTCTCTCATTATTCTAGCAGTTCTGTTTTAGACTGCATCAAGATCAGTCCCCCTCAGATGATGACTGATCAGGTAAAAAGGGAAAAATAAATGGCTGGTTTCAGTTTGGCTGTCCCAAAGACATTATTATATGAAAGAAAAAGAAAGATTTTGTTTTTGAAAATGGCTATATAAATATGATATTCTTACATTTAATCCTCAATTTACAACCACAACTGGGATCACAATTTCCACCATAAATTGTTGCAATCATAAGATAGGTTGGACCCAATTTTATAAGAACGTTTATGATGGCCCTTAAGCAAATCAGATGTTTATCAAGTGAACCGTGCAATTGTTAAATTCAGCTTCCCCAACAGGCATTTTTTGACAGAACCCCCCC
>JANHFM010000331.1:98367-111868 GCA_032468115.1 Grayia smithii | reverse complement strand
ATGTGAGCTCTTTCCTCATCGCCGTTCAGATTCGGCATTCGATTTTTGTTTTGTTTTGTTTTGTTTTGTTTCGGTCTTGCATAGTTCTCGGTGACTCCTCTCCTCGCCTTTGAAGCGCTCGGTCAAACGACGTTTCTTCCCTCTTTGTGCAGGCTTTTTCTCCCTCCTTTAACCCCTTTTCTTTCTCCCCCTTTATTTTTTATTTCTCGTGGCTCTAGGGGGGGGGGGGAAAGAAAGATAAACAAACGGGAGGATAAATAGATATTAAAGGCGTATTCGGTCCTTTGTGACTCCCCACTCCTGGATTTACCTTCTCTTTCCCTCCCACCTCCTCCTTTCTTGTGTCGCCCCGGCTCACTTGAAACACTTGCCAACCCCCCTCCCCTCCCAAAAAAACCCCCAAAACCAACCAGTCTGTTGCTATTAGGAATCTTGTGCCACACATAAGCCGCCTGCCTGGAGAGGTGGTTTCACCAAAGGATGTGAAAAACTCCTACACACAGAGTGGCTTCCATGTAGGGTGAGGGAAAGTAGTACGTGTACATGCCATTACGGAGAGAAGCAGATGCAATATGCATTTCACAAAGCAGGGATCCAAACATCTGCATCTTTCTTCTCCCCACCCCCCTCCTTTTTTTGTGTCAGCATATAGATGCAATAGAGAGCTGTGATCTGCTTTTGTGTCTGTGTGTGTAGAAAAATTGCGGGATTCCTGCATGTTGAGGTTGGGAATGCTCAGGAAAGAGATCTGTTGCCTTGCTGTAAAAGAAACATTGTTCAATTTGCCTTTGTGTGATGATTTGTTTGGAGCCGAGTAAATTGGCTTCATTTTTAAGTACTAGGAGAAAGGTATTCTTAGGTTGCCTGTGGTGAAAATTTAGGTCAGATTTGGGGGGGATAAACCCCAATCCTCATCAACATCTTGGACTTATTGTGGGTGATCTGTTGTTCATAATGACATCTCTTGATGGTGTTTTTTTTTTTTTTTGAGATTTCCCAGTTGATTTAGATTCCTCAAAGGAAAGAAGGAAGGGGGAATATCTTGCTTTCTCACCCTAATGTGCTTTCTCCTCTGCTTTGTGTCTGTAGGGTGGCTTTGCAAAATGTTACGAGATGACGGATCTGACCACAAACAAAGTCTATGCTGCAAAGATCATTCCTCACAGCCGAGTAGCCAAACCTCATCAAAGGGAAAAGGTGTGTTTTGACTGTGACTCTCCTTTCAGGAATCTCTTCAAAATGCTTGGGTGGCCCTTCCCTTTTCCTGCAGTGGCTTGCTCACGTGTAAATCCTTTCTTCCCACGGATGGCAGGAAGCAATGCTAATAATCCTTTTGTTTGCTTCCCCTTCTTTTTCAGATTGATAAAGAGATCGAATTGCACAGAATGCTCAACCATAGACATATCGTCCAGTTCTTCCACTACTTTGAAGACAAGGAGAACATTTATATTCTCCTAGAATACTGCAGCCGAAGGGTGAGCATCCCGTGGGCGAAATCCAGTATTCACTTACATGGAAGCACCAGCTATTGTAAAAATATTTAAAATGTAAAAGGTATCTTCCAGAGGCAGCCTTTATTCCTTGCCCTAATGCTAGCATTTTTGTTTACATCTACGTTGAGGTTTAATGTGTGGTTTCAGGATTGTAACTTTCTCTGTCTTTTATATTTTTCCCCTTTCTATTATAGTCTATGGCTCACATCTTGAAAGCAAGAAAGGTATTGACGGCACCAGAAGTGCGATACTATCTAAGGCAGATTGTATTGGGACTAAAATACCTTCATGAACAAGAGATTTTGCATCGAGACTTGAAGCTAGGTAAGCTGATATTCTCTCCCATGCCTAGCTTGTATTGGATATTGGAAGAACAGGGTGGTTCCCACCCCCCACCCCCCCCTTATGCATTGTTTTACTTCTGTGTTTATATTGCACTCCCAGAGATTAATAGATACAATCGGCTCATCTGGTAAGAGAGCCTTGGAATGCTTGAGTAATAGCATTAAGTAGTCATTCATAAAATAAAAGTTGACTAGCTATTTGCTGACCTCCTCTAGACACAAGCCAGCACTTGTCTAATAAGTTAATCAACTGGTGCTCAGCTATCTTTTTTTCACTCTTGATCTGTAGGTAATTTCTTCATTAATGATTCCATGGAATTGAAAGTGGGTGACTTTGGTCTGGCTGCCAGGCTTGAACCATTGGAACATAGGAGAAGGTAAGCCTTTAAGAAAGAGAACAATTATTCAATGGGTTCAATGTCTTCCCTTGCCTAGCTTTGAAGTCTTGGATTTTAGATTAGGAGAGGACATGGTATCTGATGACTCAGCAGTCATCCGATACTCACACATTCCACTTGTATAATTTACTTTGGATGTGAATGGGCCTTTTAGGTACTGATGCATTTCTCAGCATCTCACAACATGAGCCACATTATCTGAGGCTGCTAGCCGTGATAATTACTAACAATGCGGAGGTCACCAGTTTCTCATCCCTGGGGGGGGTCAACTCATGCTGTCTTCTATCTCTGAATAATTATCAGAATATTACAGGACACAGATGAATGTAGAAAAAGTTAAGTGAATTGTCTTAAGGATGGCAGTTACTGAGTCTTTTGCTGTAATAACAAAACTTTAAAACCATAGTGAATCTATATATAACCTATTTTATGGAGTATATAGTCAATGATAGCTTGGGGCAGTTTGAATAAAGAAGTAGAAAGGAGTTAACAGTGAACCTTCCCAGTAGGGAAGTAACAGCCAAACTAATAAAAGTAAAAAATTCCTTTAAGTTCAAGTCTTAGTGACCATATAGCTGCTTCACATAGTTTCCTTGGTAATGAATAAAGATGGTTTACATTGCCTTCAGATGTGCTGTTCAACTTCCTAGTCTAGCCTATACACTTACGTTTCCTGGTGATCTCATCTGGTCTCACCTGGTCTAACACTGCTTAACTTATTTCAGATGGGCGATATCACTTTGGGTGATAGGAAGGACTTGAACGTAGACAATAGTTTATTTTTCTGAACTGATAGATTCTAAATTTTGATTTTACTCTTATTTCAGAACGATCTGTGGCACACCAAATTACCTTTCCCCAGAAGTCCTTAACAAACAAGGGCATGGCTGTGAATCTGACATATGGGCCTTGGGCTGTGTCATGTGAGTATTTCTTTGAGGATATTAAGCTGGATTTTCAAGCCAGTGCTTGAAATAATGGGAAACTGGTTGTATTTTATTAAAATCACACCACTTGGGCACATATTGCCCTATATTGGTACAAAGTAATATGTGATGTGTGTTCTATCATTTTGACCTCTGGGATCTCTCTATTTTTTTAGATAACAAAAGTCCTGTGTTTGTCTTCTGACAGGTATACAATGTTATTGGGAAGGCCTCCATTTGAAACAACCAACTTAAAGGAGACTTATCGATGCATAAGAGAAGCAAAATATTCTTTACCATCATCTTTGTTGCCTCCTGCAAAACATTTGATTGCAAGCATGCTGTCCAAAAATCCAGAAGACCGCCCAAGCTTAGATGACATTGTTCGGCATGACTTCTTCCTGGTGAGTAAGGGTATTTTAGCTGTGCGTAGTAGTGTTTTTGCTTTTGGAGTTTCTTCTTTCAGTAATGACACTGGTTGCTGACAATTGATTGTATGTATATATATGTACATTTTCTTTCTACAGGGTTTCACTCCAGACAGGCTTCCAGCTAGCTGTTGTCACACAATTCCTGACTTCAACTTGTCAAGTCCGGCTAAGAATTTCTTCAAAAAGGCTGCTGCAGCTCTCTTTGGGGGCAAGAAGGAAAAAGCAAGATACTTTGACACGCACAGTATGTATCCATTTATATCTGGGGGCTCTTTGCTGAAAATGTTTTTTTAAAAAAATCTGGTTACATATTTGCAGTATAATTTTTGCATGCTTAACTTCCCTCTGTCCATAAGTGATGAATACTTAGTAATCAATTAGCCATATTCCTAAATAATTAGTGTACTGGGATATAGGAACAACTAAGATTTTAGGTTCTCCTGCTAATAGCAATAGCACTTAGACTTATATATCGCTTTACAGTGCTTTACAGCCCTTTCTTAGTGGTTTACATAGTCAGCATATTACCCCCAACAGTTTTGGGTCCTCATTTTACCCACCCCGAAAAGATAGAAGGCTGAGTCAACCTTGATCCTGGTGAGATTTGAATTCCCAAATTGCAGGCAGCAGAAATAGCATGCAGTACTGCACTCTAACCACTGCGCCGCTGAGACTCATAGTCAACAGTAGTGCCAGTCACTATCAGTTAATTATTGGCTGGAAAGTGTAGTTTGTGCTATGTAGCTCTTGGTAATGATTAGACTGCAAGGCAAATTGTGACAGGTTTCTACAGCTAATAATCTTACCTAACAGATACACAGCAGTGTTTTTTTTAGATTTAAGTGTCAAATTTAATGGATCTGTTTTGTTTTGTTTTGTTTTGTTTTAATTTTCCAGATCGATTGGTCAAAGAAGATGAAGAAATATATAAACTTAGGCATGACTTAAAGAAGACCTCAATAACTCAGCAGGCCCTGAAACACAGGCCCGAAGAGGTAAGCAGAAATTACCCATGTAGTATGACTCCATCCTTCTGAAAGTTTGAGCATTTCTAAACCTAATTAGAAGGGACTTGCAAACAATTTGAGCATCAGCAGCTTGAGCACAATATTGTGAGCAAGAGGTAACCTTTAACAATTGAGTGCAAGAACTCCATGCTTCTGTTTGTTCCATGTCTCAATAGTACAAATGAACCACCATCTGTGTTTCTTTGCTCTTTGCAATCCTTTAAGACTCCCATCTACTGAGAGTTGGGGGGGCGGGGAGTAAAGACAGTTCAGTGATTATTGACTAAAATATGGAATGGAAGCAATGTTCCAGGCTTAAATGCTGAAAGATAGTTTCTTTGTGATTCCTTTCAGATATTCTTAGCAGCTTGCAAACTTTTAAAAATGCAGTGCAAATATATGACTTTTCTGTTGTTTGGAGTTTTTGAATGCATTGCAAAATTTAGGAGTTAAGTAATTTGAAGGACTGCTTACTTGTATATTCATCTGGGATCAGACACATAAACGTGGATCAAACAAAATTTTCCCTATCCTTTTCATGAAAATGACACTATATGTCTTTCATCTCTGATACTCAATGAACTATGCCTTCACTGATAGAAAAACACTGTGTGCATTTTAACCTCTTTGTAAGGTTCCTTTCATGGTTGTCCCAAAGGTGCTTTTTTTTTTTTTAAAGAGGCAAGTAGACTTTTTGGTTTTTCTTTGAAGACGTTTCACTTCTTATCCAAGAAGCTTCTTCAGCTCTGACTTCCATTCCCCACCATCCAGTCAGAGTTGAAGAAGCTTCTTGGATAAGAAGCGAAATGTCTTCAAAGAAAAACCAGAAAGTTCAGTTGCCTCTTAAAAAAAAAAACACCTTTGGGGAAAACCATGACCTGGATGACTGAGAATCTACATAGACTTCCTGTCATGGGTATTTTTGCTATGCACTTTCAGAAATGGAGTAGCAACAGGCATTGGGTGCACCTAAAAAAAATACTTTTTTTCCCCTCCTAGGAGATCCAGCCTTCCAGCACCACTGTAGCAAAACCTAGTGTGCTAGCAGAAACCAAGCAAATAGATGCAATCCGGATGATTGTTCGAGGAACTCTGGGAAGCTGCAGTAGCAGCAGTGAATGTAAGTTGTGGCATAAGGGATTTCTAGTATCAAACAGGTGGGGTAGGGAGTTCAATTAGGATGCTAAATGAATGCTAAAAGAATAGTGTAAAATACGGTCTTTGGAAAGTCTTACTTCTCTCTTACACCCATGGGACTATATCTAAATAAAAATCATAAATCTGATAGAAAACTCAGTGGCTAACAATATATATCTTTCTCTAAAGATCACAAAGAGGCCAGGATTTGGGGGAGTGCTGAGATTCTGATGGATCTCTTAATTGTTCCTTTCCCTTTCTAGGTAGGAAATGTGGTTCTAGCTCTGTATTAAAGCAATTTATGTTACATTTGTCTAAGCAATTTGGTAGAGCAAGTAATGGTGTATTGAGATGGCCATTTGTGTGTGTGTCAGTTCCACTACTTGAAGCTATTATTCATGCCTCCTGCTATTCTTCTGTCTCCTGCTAGGTCTTGAAGATAGTACAATGGGAAGTGTGGCTGATACCGTCGCAAGAGTGTTGCGTGGATGTTTACAGAACATGCCGGAATCTGATCATATTCCCAAAGAACAGCTGGCTGTCTCTTTCCAGTGGGTCACAAAGTGGGTTGATTACTCCAACAAATATGGCTTTGGTTATCAGCTGTCTGACCACACTGTGGGTGTTCTCTTCAACAATGGTGCACACATGAGCCTTCTTCCGGACAAAAAGTGAGTAGCTTTTTTGATTACAAATCTGCCTGTTGCATGAGTTTCCATTCTTGGGCTTGAGCTTAACGCCTTTTGTCTTTGATTTTGGTCCTCCAGAACAGTCCATTACTATGCAGAACTTGGCCAGTGTTCAGTTTTCTCTGCTACTGATGCCCCAGAACAATTCATCAGTCAAGTCACTGTCTTAAAATACTTTTCTCATTACATGGAGGAAAACCTCATGGATGTAAGTTAGAACAAAAGAGTGGGAAATGGGGTTTAGATGGTAGCTTATATCATGAGCTTTGTTCTAACTTTGCTATGTGCTGTTCTTAGGGTGGGGATCTTCCCAGTGTCACTGATGTTCGCAGACCAAGACTTTACCTCCTGCAGTGGCTGAAATCTGATAAGGCGTTGATGATGCTTTTCAATGATGGCACATTTCAGGTAGGTGGAGTAACAAAGTTTTCTCTGAACTTACTCAAGATTGTATAGGATGTTCCCTTAGTATATCAGTGGCAGAGGACCTATGAGGATAGGATTTTACATGCTCATCAAGCAACCTAAGGAAGTTGCTTTAATTTCCTTTTGCAGCAAGTAACCTAATCAGCTGTTCTGCATAAAGGAAGAGCTACTGTTTGGGGCTTACTAACCAAAAGTGGGTATTTCCAAATTAAGGGTGTCAATCATAACTATTAAAGAGACACTGAAATCAAGATCTCTTGTCATACAAGGTATGCAGAAAAGATACAATACAGCATAATATCAAAAGTGTCAATTTACTGAAATGGAGCACTATGGATAATAATAGTGCCATGAATGGTCTAGTAGGTGCTCTTTTGAGTATTGCCAGCATTTCCATGAACTATTTATTTGGTCAGGGCCTTCATAATAATCCTAGGAAAAGATACAGCTGCTTTAAGGAGTTCTGAACAGATGCTAGGTGAGCACCCCTTTGCTCCTAAAGCACCTATTACCTTATGCGAACTTTTCAGTTTACACCAATATTTCTCAAGTCATAGAAAGTCTTCCAGAATGCTTTAGATATGCACAGTTGACTTTATACTGTATTTAGAGATCTAAACCCTACTATATACAATAAAAGTTAACTTCAAAGTAAAAGGGGCATTGGCTTAAATTTTGCTGCTAAAGTTAGAGAAATTTATTGTTGGTTAAGCAGGTAGATTCTGCAATGCATGACCAGAATTTTTATTTTAATTCTTCATGTCAGTAAAAATGAATGTAGTATTAAGACTAATAATCAGTATGCAGAGACCTTCAGGAATGACTGTATATTGGGCATTTTTCAAGATTATATTGGGCATTTAAATCAGTCTCTCCTGAATGAGACCCAACATGGCAGGCATTTAATAAATTGCTGAGTAGGTCCAAATATCAAATATATTATTAAGTGTCTTTGTATGGGGTGGTTGAAACAAACACATTAAGTTGCAATTCTTGATTCTTTTCAGGTGAACTTCTACCATGATCACACGAAAATAATTATTTGCAACCAAAATGAGGAATATCTTCTTACCTATATTAATGAAGATAGATTATCTACAACATTTCGTTTGACGACTCTTCTGATGTCCGGATGTTCTCTGGAACTCAAGCATCGAATGGAATATGCACTGAACATGCTGTTGCAAAGATGTAATTAAAAGAACTCTTCTAAAACCAAAAAGGACTTATCTCACTGAAGTCTACAGTGAAGGCAGTTGGATTAAAAAAAAAAAACCTAGCATGTTGATGGATGTGTGAGGAGTAGGGACTGGTACGATGAAATGTCTCATCTTATGTACTGGGCTGGGACCAGACATGAAGCTTCTAGTCTTTGTTGGATTAATGATGTGGTGGCCAGGAATCCTTTGGAATGTAGCTTTCCTTGGTTCACTCCTTTTGAAAGAGTTGAGTTGGAAGGCATTTCTGCAGCAAACTATTGGAGGACTTGAAACTGTGAATAACACTTGAGGAATTGGGAGGGAGGGAGATCTCGATGTTGTGGAATATCTGTAAGAGGCACCTCATGGCTGCTTAAACTGTGAACTATGGCCATATTTTTTTTTCTTTTCTTTTCTTAATTCTTCCAAGAACTGATCACACTTGTGGCTGGCAAAGTGCATTCCTTGTTAATAATCTTTTTTTTATTTATTACAGCCCAAAGCAAAGTATTTATTACATACATTTTTTTGTAATTGTGATTTTTAAATATACATTTGTTGGCAATAAAGAGTGGGAAAAACCTGAACTGATGGTTTCCATATGATTTTTCTCCGGCATGTACTGTGTTCCAAGAAAAAGCAGAAGGCAAGGCTCACAGGAAAATGTCTGATTGCTGTTTCTTCCCTTTCACAGTTAGCAATCGGTCTGACTTATGAATGTGTAAAGACCAGGCTTTCCTGTCCAAAGGATCCTAGTTTTGCTTGCTTAATAGACCTGCTTTATATCACTCATATTGATAGTGGTGCGGCTGCAGGACCGTAGGAGTTAAATAATACTTTAAACACAATTTCTATTCAGTTTAAGAAAGTAGGGGGGTCCTTAATGCCCTTTCCCGTTAAGAGAGTTGGAGAAAAATTCACTTTGCACTTTTTCATACAGATGAGAACAAGCTAGGCATCCCTTTACGGAATTTCATGCTGCAGTTTTCAGTGGAGAAGTTGGCTCAAAATATAAATTACAGAGAAAAACGGACTTTTTAAAAGGTTCGACTTTTTCTAAAGATTGATGTAATTGAATACAATATTTTAATATGACTCATCCACCATAATGTTTATTGGGAAAGAAAACATATGCCCAAAGGAATACTATGTGCTTAATATCAGGAACAGTTTAGATGGGATATGAATACCCTTTTCTGATAGGCTTATGTTTTTTTTGACAATTTTAATAATTGTAACTAGATTATTACAGAAGAGTGCTAGTATTGGTCCTGTTATTATGAATCCATATAGATTTAACAACTGAGTAAACATAGTGCTAATAGGTAATGTTCCACTTTTCCACTGACAGCTTCATACAATGCATGAAAAAAGACATCTTCATTTATTTCTTTAATTTTTCTTTTCATTTAATTACCTCTATCATGGCCCTGATGCATTGTGAAGGAATGTAGAATTTGGCAGATTAGCCTTACAAAAGAGAAAAAAAATGTTGGGGATTTCCTACTTAACTGAGGAAAATAAAATGATTCAACAGTTATTCTTGCCTGAGGGATAATAGGCACAATAGAGAATTCAGAGCAATATTAAAGGCACATACCATTCTGCACTGTATTAACAATTAGTTTGGCTATTGCCAACATAAACAAAATCTAGCTAGAAAAAGGTATGAACCGACAGTAGATTTGATGGAGGTTAACCACAGCTTCCATAATGTGAATTGCAGTTCTCTGAGATAAAGCTTTTGTATAGAAAGCTACTGGCTTGCATGTGTCCCTTTAACAATGCTTCTCATTGCAACTACAGTAAACATTTGAAACGCCTGATAGGTAGCGCAACCTGTATTAACCACTTAGACTTCTTTGCCTTCTAAACATAAAACTCGTGTGCAGTTGTTCATGGAACCTAGTATAAAAGGAAGAGATTTCCAAGTTTTGTCTATTTCAACAGTGGAAATTTTAGGTGTTATATTTAGGAAAGCAGGCTTATTTTAATCCCGAGTTATTGATTGGCTGTTGTTTTTGGAATCAGGAAATCTTAGTGTCCATGATGCTGTTGTTTGCACAGCTATGTTACTTCCACTGTGCCCTCAACAGTGTTAGAGGACACCACAATAACTCTGATTTAATAGTGAGAGATTAAATGTTTGGGGAAAGTAAGAATGGCCATATCCTGTCATATTCTTGACATAAAATCTTATCTTACTTTGAAGGCATCCAAAACAAAACAAAAAACTTTGTAATAACTCTAAAAAATTGACACCATTGTCCTCTTTATCATATAAAGACAATCAAAAGATGACAATGCTCCTTCATTTTGATCTACTCTTTAATATTCTGTTATAAGGGAATCCTCTGTATTTTAAAAAGCAAAATCTTGACATTGATGGTACTGCAGTTCTTGTTGAGCTGCAGATGGATAAATCATCTTTTGGGTGTTTTGTCAATACTTAATTATTGGTGTTCTGTCAATATTTAATTATAGTAAATCTTGATTTATATCATAGAATGAGGCTTATTTAAAAAGAAAACTCATTAAAATCCCTACCTTGGGTGCACATGTCTTTAAACACAGTTATGTTTTCCAATTTTGACCAATGGTTTCTCAAAACAGTCCCTTACAATATAAATACATTTTTTCCATAAATACTTTCATAAATTTTCATAAATACATGCATTTTTTCATTTTTTATTTCTCCTTGGCACCTTTTGTAACTAGAAAGTAGAAATTTGTAAGTAGGGTTAGTTCAGGCAGGTTAGTTCAGGTTAGTTCAGTTCACAATGTTGACTGGTGAACTTTTTCTTCTTCTTCAGAACTTGGCATCTGGTACACTTTTCATGAAAACATGCATTTTTGTATCTGTTACACCCTAGCCTATGTTTTTAATAAGAAACTGAAAGGTGTAAGTTACCTTAATTCTGCAGTGCGCATATCACTAAATGTTAGCCCCTGTATTGGCTTGAAACTGCAAAGGATAGATTAAATTGCCATTAAGAAATAAGTTTAATTTATCCCTATCCCCACTGCCCTTTGTTACCTGGAGACATCAGGACCTGTAATGACAAAATAGAGAAGTATAGGAAATTAAATATCACACACGTAGGAAGAACATGATGACTTGCTCATAGATCTACAACTATACTTCATTCTTTATATGGCAAATTGGAGGGAGCTGGCATGGATTTATTTGTCCCATGCTTAAGATGCTTAAAATTTGGGGTATTCCTTCATTAGGTCATCCTGGTGTGGTGTAAAGTTAAGTATTCTTTTGCACACTTCCAGAAGGTAGCCTTCTAGAAAAGCTACCAATTCTTGTAATTTATGTCCATGTGTTATAGCAACTGGGTATGCTTGTAGTAGTAGTATTCTTTTCTTGTGACAGGTAACATGAAACAGACCTTAGAGGGGGAAAAAAAACTAATTTAAAAGCTTATGTGAATAGTGTAATGCAAAAATAGATAAGCCCTTTCCACATGCAAGGTTTTTTTTTAACCAATCACCACATGCCCCTAATCCTCACAATGCTTTTGCAGTTATAATCTTTACATTCAAAAATGAATTGACCCCACCATTACTTCAAAGGAAATCTTACAAAGATATTTTGCCTCATTTTCTTTTAAAATTGTGGAAGAGTTGTAGTTTCCCTTTGCTGATAAGATAAGCTCATCTGATCTCCTCTCACTCTGATCTCTCTTATCACTCCTTCTCTCTCTCTCTCTCTCTCTCTCTCTCTCTCTCTTTTCCAAGAGCTAAGAAGAAAACATGGTGTCTTCAAATTATATCTTCATCTTTTTTGTTTAATCTAATGGACAATTCTGCACAATGGCTATTTTCCCCTTTGCTACTAAACAAATGGAGTCAAAGTGGTGTAGGGTTTCCTGCCTAAGCAGGGGGTTAGACTAGAAGACCTCCAAGGTCCCTTCCAACTCTGCTATTCTATTCTATTCTATTCTATTCTATTCTATTCTATTCTATTCTATTCTATTCTATTCTATGATGAAGAGGAATTGGAGAGAGAGAGATAAGCAGTATTTCAGGAAATGATTCCCAATAAGGGAAAGAAGTAGATCCATCTTTTGGAAGGTAGAGCCATATATTTTCCTTGAATACAGTGTTGGAGATACACACACACACACACACACACACACACACACACAAACACATGATTTGACACCCAAATGGTGCCTTTTCAAAAGGCAACTAGACTTTCTTGTTTTTCTTTGAAGACATTTCAGTTCTCATCCAAGAAGTTTCTTCTTTGACTGGATGGTGGGGAATGGAAGGATTTATATTCCTTGCAGACAGCTAGTCATTTGCATTGTTTTCAGAAAGTCATTGAGGCCACCTGGAGGTTTATCTGTGTCCTCAGGGTGAATGGGACAACTATGACCTGCATGACTGAGAATTTCCATAGACATTTTTGAGATCCATCAGTTTGCTTTTTTAAAAAAAATAAGCATTTATGACTGGCTATGACCATTCTACATTGTCATTTTCTGAATAAGGCTGCAGTAATACTGTGATATATGGATTTGAGAATGATTGATATAATAAATATCTACATTTCAAACACACATTTTGTGCTGCATGATAATTTACAATTTCGATGAACTGTTAGATGAATGAAGACCTTTCAGCCAAGTTTGTAAAGGATTGGTAGTGTTGACTGAAAGATGAATATGGGCTTGATACAGGTTGTGAGTGATGAGTGAGTTTCTAGGAAAACTCATATTGTACTTGACTATATTTTCCTTGGGTTTTTTGGGTATCTCAGTGAATATAGGTACTGATTGACGTTTTGTCATTTCAAAACTTAAATACCTTAAGCCAAGCATTTGAATATCTAGAATTCTGGAACAGTTTTTCAGCATAAGTTATTAAACATTATACCATTTAGTTAAAATAGAGAATATCCTACAGCATCCTTTTCCCCGTATTAGTCATAAAACATAAAACAGTTTTTCCAAAATGATTTTATTTTATAGCCATATTATAGTTTATTTTATGTATTTATAGTCATAAATAAAATGAATCACATTAAATAAAATGAATCACAATAAATAAAATGAATCACAATAAATAAAATGAATCACAATAAAGAAATCTAGTGAAACTTTGCCCAACCTGCTACTATCAGTGTTAATACTGGCTTTGGGATTAATTGGAATTATAGTCCAAAGTACAGTATTTTCCGGTGTATAAGACGACTGGGCGTATAAGACGACCCCTAACTTTTCCAGTTAAAATAAAGAGTTTGGGATATACTCACTGTATAAGACTACCCCTTATATGTCTTATATGCCCTCTGGGCACTGTGGGGAACTAAAAGGGCATCTAGTCCGCCCCTCCAGGTGCACAGAGAAAGGGGGACTGAATGAGAATCATGGTGGGGGGTGCAAAAGAAAACCCACCTTCCCCTCTGGAGCTGGCATGAAAGACCCCCTAGAATGC
>JANHFM010000331.1:73436-87495 GCA_032468115.1 Grayia smithii | reverse complement strand
TCTGCATATAAAAACACAGTGATAAAATATCATTTTGTGTGACTGAGATTACTTGACTTCTAATCTCTGAGTTGAAAATGCTGTTAAACCAATAAAATAACTTGCCTCCAGAAGTTGTGGGTGCTCCATCACTGGAGTTTTTTTTAAAAAAAGAGACTAGACAACTATTTGTCTAAAATGGTTTAGGGTCTCCTGCTTGAACAGCGGGGTTGGACTAGAAGACCTCCAAGATTCCTTCCAACTCTATTATTCTATTTTCTATGTTCTAAAACAGGCACACCAATTTAACTGGGAATCTGCTGGTTATGCCTTTTAGTGCAGGGGGGTTACAATCCTGGAGGGAAGATCCCATTAAGTTTTTAAACCCTGCTCAGACTGGCCTAGAAAAAAAAAACTTGAGTATTGACAAAACTCCTCGCTTTACCTGTGTGTTCCCACAAAGCTAGAGAAACCCTGCAATATATCAACATGAAATTATTCCAAGCCAGGCACATATTTCTTTCCCAATGAAATAGCTAGTTTTGTTCATGAGGTATAGGGAAATCCACTTTTCATTTCATGGGGCAGTCACAGTAACATAACATTTGAACACTCTTGAGAATAACAGTTTATTCAGACTCAGAAAATTGTGTGAGTATAAAATATAGAAAGGACTGTTTTCTTCTAATCCCAACCGAAAACATGTTTTTATCACCTGGCAACAGATGTGATGATAAGACAATTACTGAAACTGTTGCCAGGGAATGTTCAGGACAGGGAACATGTAGTGGCACACTTGAACTTTTTCAGTTGGAAGACAGGAAATTGCACAGAACACTATTTCCATACTATAGTTGCTAAATAACTGCTATTTTAATTTCAGGAGGGAAAGAGGATGACTTTTTACTACATTTTACTACTGATTTCCTTTTGTGGTTTTGCTTCATCACTTCCTGACTAACGGGATTTACCTCAGATAAAGTTTGTTGGGATAATTCAACAACACACCATTAACATATGGATCAAATGCCTTGCAATTTTCCTTGTGTTGTTACTACACTTAACCTCTGTGGAGAACCTATTTTGTTATGTTGTTATGTTCTTATTTTTGTAAGTGTAGTCAGTTCATAACACCTGATAGAATGGTTTGCTGAAACCCAGATTAGATGAAACATTAGCCAGCATTAGTTTTCTTGAAACATTCTCTATAAGGAGTTTATTTGTAATCTTTAAGGGTGTCTTTATGTTTGGCTCATTTATATTTTGTATTTTGCCAATTTATGACATATAAGAATAAGCTTGGCATACTGTTGCTTTGAACTTGGTACCCAACAGCCTATTAAGATTTGTAATGTTTTTGGAAAGGCAAAGAAGCTTTGAATCCCTATTATAAACCAAAAATAAGCATCTATTCTCAAAGGAGATGAACAGACAAGTCAGCCCAAATTCTTCTCTGCCTTTCAGTCAAGTAGAAGGAGGTAAGGAACAGATGAATTGTGCTTTAATGCTTAGATTTATATCTAAATTGATGCTTATCTGAAGATGCTAGAATATAGCTGGATTATCATTTGATGTAACATGAAATTGCTTGATTTGCCAAACATAGTTTAAGCATATACTTGGCATTCTTCAAGGTATTCCTCCCACATTAAATTTGTGATGATCTTGATGAGATCATCAAGATAGAGAGAAAAATTCTAGTGGCCATTTAGAGCCATAAAGGGGGAAAAATATTCTCCACCATTTATTCCAGAATACATTTTATCCTATGTGCCATGTATCATGTATCACATGTAGTCTTTTTAATCTACAGTTTTCTCTCATACACACCATCAGTAGACCCATTCAACTTTATGGTTGTAATCATCCACATTAGATTCAGTTGAATCCTAAAATTTTCTGGCATTTAACAATCCAAACAATCTAATCTGAGTAATCTTCCACTAGAAAATGTAACCACTGAGCATCAAAAACCCATGATAGCATCTGATAAGCCCAACTCTGTTTATCCTTTATTCCTTGTCTTTCTTCACCATTCTCCAATCATATCCACTACCAATCTTGACCGTGTCATTAATTTTATTTATTAATGTTAAATTTATATATTAATTTTCATTATTCCTAGCAACTGGTACCTGTTTTGAACCCAAAGGATCATCATCTGCATTTGTACTATAAAATGGACTAATTCCTTTAGCTTGCCCTAGCTGTGGACACATTTCTTTAGATTTATAAAGCTTGTTAAATGAGATTCAGATATATTTCTCATGAGAATAAAACATTTGAAGAGCTTTTTGTGATTGAAGCATCACCCTATTCTGACCTTACTGGAAGCCTACTTGTATTATCTTCATAATTTCATAACATATGAAAAAAGTATTAGTTCAATGTTCCCAAGTTGGACACCTTCTAATAAATTTTGGATGCTTAAAGAAAAGAGCTGTCACAATGGTGTGTGTGCGTGCATGTGCACATATCTTCCGTATTTACAGAATGATTACAAGAGGTATGACAAATAAAACATTACCAAGTTATCAGAATGCAAGATGCTCCTTTCTATCTTCTCCAACCTGACAAGTACTCATTTCTTTTTTTAAAAAAAAATAATCTTTATTATTATTTACAAGGTAAAATACATAAAAGAAAAGCGAACAAAAAGTACAAACCTAACATATACAACATAACAATACAAAATCTAAACATCATCTAAAAGACATACTTACAAAAGACAAAAAAGAAAAACAGAGAGAAAAAAGAAAAAAAAGAAAAAAGAACACACAACCAGGAGTAAATCTGACTCCTTTGATATATATCTTTGAAGCATTCTACCAGTTTTAACTAACTCTTATCATATTGAGATTTACTTAATAAAAAGTTCAGTAACATTTTATACATATCTATATTTTTGTTCCTTAATTTTCGTCCTAAAATATATAATATCGTTAATCTACTCTACAATATTCTTGCTTTATACCAATTGTAGAATTTATCCCAATTTTCATAGAAGTCTGAGTCTTGTTTATCCTTCATAATGAAGGTCAATCTATCCGATTCAGCACATGACAGTTATGATAGTTATTTTCTTCTACATCATTTATTCAGGGATTTCCTCCTATGCTGAGTTAAGAGGTTATCCATCCTTTCTGAAGCTGCAAAAAACCATATTGGCATGAAATTTGTTGTCCCCTCCCCCCCATCAATTTCAGTCTTACCTCTGTTGCATATATTCAGCTTCAGTATGGTTTGTTGCTCTTCTGATTTTACAAACACAACATGTGATACACAAAGTGACGAGATTACTCTTGTAGCTTTGGAGTCCTCTTTCTTTGGCACATCACCAACTGATGGGGGGAAATATATTTTAATCATGGACCACGGGGCAGATCCACAGGAGTCTGGATTTTTAGGCTTCTTCCTTTAATTTATTCTCCAGATGAATACATTAAAATAAAAAGAGCAGAATCATACATAGAGCTAAGTCACTAGTAACTTCTTTATATAGGCAATACACAGGCTTCTAGACTCTTCCATATTCTCTCTGGAAAATAATGGTGTGTGTCTTGGGAAAGTCATTCCACACTTTCACTATTTCAGATTGGACTGAACTGGTAAAGGCCACAAAGTTTAAGGGCAGCTGAACAGTGTAACACAGTTGTGCAGTTCTGATATAAAGCACTGCTGTGTTCAGCTCTTTAGGAAAACAACAGCAGAATTATGGTAGATGAGGACCAAGGAAGGGAGGCATGCCAACATCAGTCTGAAATTACCAAGCAGCACCACTCCGATCCCACCCACTACTGACCCCGAATATTGCCAGCAACATAATCAGTGGTGAGGCACATGAATTTTAACATGCCTGGCAGTTGTCTTTGATTCTTATTTTAGTCTATTATTTATTATTGTATTTATAAAAATGTTTTATGTAAATGTTTGATTTGTTACTATTGTGAGCTGCCCAGAGTTCTCTGGGAGATGGGCGGCATATAAATATGATAAATAAATAAATAAATAAATAAATAAATAAATAAATAAATAAATAACAGGGAAAACAGTATTCTAATACTGGCATAGCTAAGGATGACTTAAATATACGTGTCTCACTCATGGAGTCAAAGCAAAAGCATGGATCAACATCATGGTGTAATGGCAAGTAAAAGATGTTACCAGGAACATGTATGAAACTGCATAAATTTGCACTGCTATTCCTGTCTTGTACTCAGGCACGTTAATGCCTAAGATGGCTGAAGAAAACACTGTGCAGACTAAGATGACTGGAAATGACTGGAGATGATCTTGGAAAGGACTTTGTTCAGACTACAGGATATCATATCTCCCCATTGGACAATTTGCCTTATTTTCTCTTCCAGGAGGGCAGTGGCCCATCACTTTCCTTTCTATGGGAAAATATTACTGCACATACTGTGGATATCAGTGATGGCTAACCTTTTCCAGACCAAGTGCCCAAAGTGTGCTCGTGCAAATACGCATGTGCACACCCAAACCCCCAAAAATAAATGTGCGCACGCCCCCCTGTGCACCCCATGCCTTTGTGCGTGCCCCTTGCATGCACCCCACCTCCATGCATACATGTGTGCCCCTCGCACATGCCTTGCGCATGTGCGCATGCCCCCCCACACGTGCCCTGCGCATGTGTGGCAGAGACCCAAAGACCAGCTGGCCAGAGGGGATCCACATGGTGAAGCTGAACCGAGGCAATGGCTTGCGTGCCCACAGAGAGGGTGCTATGTGCCACCTCTGGCACGTGTGCCATAGGTTCACCATCATGGGTGTATATGGTATGCGGGCAAAATAAACAGTTTTAAAATGCCTTTCTTGTATTTGAAAAGACTTTTTGCTCATGTTGATATTATAGTATCATCCTAGCAGTATAATGGCTGGAACACTTCTGATATAGTACATCTTCAGTTCAATACACAAGAAGCATGACTGGCTCTGTGTGTTTGTGTGTGTGTTGTTTCTAATTATTTAATTAAAAATATTTTTGTTTCCCCAGTTGCAATGTGGGCAACCAGGCAGTGTGGACAAGCCCAAAGTTAACTGCAGGTGGAAAAGGACCTTCATTCAATTATCACATAAAATTGAGAAAGAACAGTCAAATTGATGGAAGCATCATGTGTGCAAAACCAGGCTCCTTAATTGATGAGGGATTCTAAAAGCAAATTCTTTAAAGAGAAGGATAACAATATGAATTGTGTGGAAAAAGAAAGAAAGTACGGGTTTAAAGTTGTGTGAGATGTGGCCAAAGTGAACATAGTAGTAGTTTGTGTCCTTTTGGATTATTAGGTATTCAGTTAAGTCAAAGAGAAGATTCAGATAAACAAAGGAAATATTGTTTCACAGATGTGGCAAATAATGTGCCTATTTCAGTTCCTTTCTTGACAGCAAAGGGCAGAAATAAAGACTTGGGAATAGTTTTAAAAAGCTAGGAAATAGGGAGGGAAGTCAGGAGAACTAGCTATCTGACACACTATTGCTTATTGCTTGCACATGAGGGTGAGTGACTTGGCCAGGAAAAATGATGTCTTAAAGATGTGTGGACTTCAACTCCCAGAATTCCTCAGCCAGCATTAGAACAATGGCTTTATCCCTTACAATTTTATATATCCATATTCAATCTGACTGTAATAATAGAATAGAATTCTTTATTGGCCAAGTGTGATTGGACACACAAGGAATTTGTCTTGGTGCATACTCTAATATAAGCTGTTTGTACTTAGGATATATGTATAATTTCAGAATGCTCAAAGTGATTCATTGAGTATCCTCAGATGTCTCCAGGAGTAGATGTCAAAAAAGTTAAGCAAGCATCCTTGATGGTGTGATTTAAGTTTTGCAAATAAAAAAGGGGCAGGGCCTTGATCATAGACACTAACTTGACTTTTTTGGACTCTGCCCACCAAGATCCCTGACTAGGTCTCTATTTTAATTCCCATCTTACAGGCAGATATAATGAAATTGAGTAGAAATCTCATCAGCAGCAATATGTGAATGGATGACAAGTTCTTGATTTGAAAAAGACTTTACTGTACTTTGAGCAAGGTTATCTAACCTTGGCAACTTTAAGACCTGTGAGTCCACAAGTCTTAAAGTTTCCAAGGTTTTGACATCCCTGGCTTAGAGCCCTAGATCTACACATACTTCCTGACCTTTCTGAAACCTGAGACACTGTAGTCCATAAAGTGTTAAATATTTGCTTTATAAAGGTGACAATTCTCATCTGATTTTAAAAATGAGAAGCTCTGACATGCCACAAGAACACTTCCTTCTCCAATGAAAAAGATTACTGCCAAATTCCCACACCTGTACCTCACCTAATACTTCTTGCAAGCTCTGCTAAATGCAGAGGAACTATTGCCAAACTCAGCTTAACATAGTTATTGACAAGCTATAAAACTGCAGATATGTCAAGAAGCTACATTTTGGTATTCAAAATGTACAGTACATGGTATACTTTCAATGGTATTCTAATTCTTTCATTAATAATAGGTTTAAAAAGATTATCTTATCCTCAATTTCCCTCCTTTTTTCAAAAGAGCCCATTGTATTTGGCAAATCATCTCCTGAAGATGGTTTGGCAGAACAAAAAAAAAATTCATATAGAATTGAACACTGAGGCAAAATAAGATAAAAGAAGACATAGCATCTACAGCTGGCAGCTTTAAGATTTGTGGACTTCAACTCATAGCTGGCTGGAGAATTCTGGGAGTTGAAGTCCACAAGTTTTAAAGCTGCCAAGTTGAGGACCCCTGATCTACAGCAATTGCGGGGGGGGGGGGGATTCCCTTTGCACATTGATTAAGTACAGTATAAATATCTGACTAAGCAACTAAATATTGATCAATCTAGAAGCCCTGTTCCATATAGACTGCATGTTTGGCAGAAGTGGTTCTGTCTGGTGCTCATACTACACAAAAGTCCCATCACGCAGAAAGGAAATATGTATAATCCTACTAAACATTTGTTACATAGGAATTAAGGTTTAATTAACAGGGAGAGAAAAAGGAGGAAAGAATCTGAAACATTCAGATCACTGACCAAAATTAAGCAAGGATTTAAATTACCAAATAGGGGAGAAGAATTAAATAATTAGTTCAGAATGGCAGTGGACAATATGTATAGAAATTACAGGTGCATATCTTTGCTAAGGCCTTGGCCTGTATATGATCTTTGATGGGACTTTGGGTGTTACATTCCAAAAAAGTAACCTAGGTCAGAACAACAAAGTGGGCAGGACCGACACACAACCTAAATTTCTTTATCTTTTAGTTTGAAAATATCATTACTTTTTAAATGCTTTTTACTTTTCAATCCATTAGCATTTTTGATGTAGCCCAGGGAACCACAGTCATAGATTTTGTGGGCCTCAGGCAGCCTCAAGATTTACATACTTGAATTTGATGAATCACAATGTTGTTAGTCTTTGTGTTTGTTTTGGCTGCCCAAAACATTCCAGCTGTTCCTCCTGCTATCCTGTTTTAACCTCTTTTGTCAGAATCCACAGAATTAGTCCAATCTCTTTCCCACTATATTCTCTAGGCCCAGGACCTACACTATACAGGATTAAATATGCATTGCCATAAAATATGAGGTTTTGGAGTTCCCTTTGAGATATGTAAACCAAGGTTAACATAAAACAAACTTCTACATTTATATTTGAACATATGTAAGGATCTTTGTACAGACCCAGTTTGGTGTAGTGGTTATAGCATCAGGCGAAAAACTGTTTTAGTTCCACCTTAGCATAGAGCTAGGCTGGTGACCTTGAATCATTCCTCTCTCTCAACTCTAGGAAAGAGGCAAGAGCAAATCACTCCCAAAGACTTTGTCAAGAAGACTGCAGGTTCAATCCAGGCATGCAAGAATCAATGCTGACTCAAAGGCATAGATACAAGGTTCTGTGTCTGTTTGTGAAATGCACAACCAGTGAAAAGATGCCTTTGGCTGATAGGTGCATTTTTCCTTCTGCTCCCTGTAGACCTCCATTAATATGTAGTCATCCAGGAACTCTGGTGGAAGGGAAGAGAAGGGCACAAACAAAAGGAAAAGACAAATGAGAGAAAAGACAAACAAGTAGGTGCAAATACCTGACTAATTATTTTAGTACTTTACTTAGATGCCTGGGCATGCCTAAAATATACACAATAAAAATTGTCAGTTAAAACTTATAAAACCAAGCAATACATGAAAAAAGAACCTCTGTATTTGAGACACACACATTAGCTTGTATTTGACTACTGAGCAATGCATATTTTATGGATCATTGAGCATAGTGTTATTTTGATAAGGTGGGTCTTACTGTAATTTCTACTTTCGATTGACATTACTTGTACAAAACTAGTTTCCTATACTATCTGTCATTAGTTTCCTAATCAAATAGGAAAGTAAGATATGTACATGTTAAGTAACTGGCTTAAGAACCACAAAAATAACACTAGCAAAAGTTTGCCAACTTGAAAATGTTTGCCCACAAGCAAAAGTCATTCAAGGACTACCGGTATGTCCTCTTCCGACATGATAGCTGTTTAAGACAAACAATTTAACCAAGGGGTTTTAGATTCCATTTTAATTTCTTCCTTTAAATAGCTAGTTGCTAGAAATATAGATGGTGAATTTTCTGTTTTATTTCCCGATACTGTGCTTCATCATTGATCACACCAAATGCTGCAAAACTGCAAAGTAATTTCAATGGATTTAACTAGCCTCCCCAATCAATGCCTCCCTTCCCAGCCATTTTTGTCAATCGTTTGTTTCACTGTAAGCCATTAGTGATCACCCAGTACCTTGCTATAAAAAGAAAAATACCAAGACAAAGAGCAAAAGACTCTACAAATTGCCAATTTATAGATATACATGCAAGATTAGAAACAATTCTTATCCTATAAATAGAAAAATAAGGTATGTATTTTTCCAGGATGGGGAAGACTATGGCAAGGTAACCGATATATATGGGAGTCAAAAGCCAAACCTTGAAAAATGGCTGTTCCATGGGATTCAAAGGCCAATGCAATGTTTTGGGCCCAGGAGTGCATGCAATCTCAAAAAATCTGCCAAATAATTACGAATTGATTTTTATGTGTTGGATAAATGAATCAGCACTATTCACACCAACTATACTTGATTATTTATGTCAAGATAAAATTAAATCCAATCAATTTGTGACTGGCCCCACTTTTTTGTTCTGGCTCAATTCACTACCTGTTGCTTTCCCCACCCATTAAACATCCATGTTCTAAATTGAACTGTCCTGAATTAAATGAATAAATAAACAAATAATTTGATTCTATGTTGTGCTCTTTTGAGACTCAACTTTTAATTCAGGGCAAAACCAAGCAGAATATTAGTGATCAGTTATTTCAAAAGCAGGACATTATTCCTCTAGCAGAGGATCTTTAACACTTTTCTTCCACTCTCTTCTCCAAATTAATCTATCTCTTTAAAAAGATTAGATACTTAACTGGGGAATTTCCAGAAGTTTAGAACATGCTTAAAGAAGGACAACAACATGATTCAGGGACTTAAGGAAATGTCCCAAACAGCAGCCCCAAACCTTTTGAGCACCAAGGACCGATAGAGATTTTTCTGCAGACCGGAGAGGGCATGGTTTTGCCTGCTGCCTGCATCCCATGGATGGTCCCTCACTTGTTTGTGCAGCCTGGTTTCTGGCATGCTGTGCCCCAGTGCCGGTTCATGGACCAGGGGTTGGGGACCCCTGTCCTATAAGGACATCGTAAAGAAAAATTGTGATTTTCATCTACAGAAAAAATTAGAGATACAATTTTCTGGTTTGAAGTACATGAAAAATACCAAGATGCTTACAGATGACATTCCATTTCCATAGTAATAATGGATGTCAGTTGCAGCTACCTAGATTTTATTTAAATAAAGGAAAAATATCCTGACAGTAGACGGAATATATCCGTGCAGGTTGTAAGTTCTCTAACTTGGAGAGTTTTAAGAAGCGGCTGAATAACCATGACTCAAGAGGAGTTTACAAGAAATAAACAAAAAGTAAAAGTGAACTCAAATCATTTTTTCTTCTTGTGCCATATGTATCAGAATCCAAATGTGATGGAATACAAGAGCGGAGATTGTTTTTTGAACAATACATACTGCACACTTTTTATTGGGAATATTAGTCACACAACTTTTCCATGTAACATCAGCTAGGGCAGAAATAATCAGCTAACAATGCAGTTCTGCTTTCTTGCTGGTATTTCTAAATAGTGACACTCTTTTACAGGGAAATTCTCTTGGTGTGAATGCTTTGATAATGTGCTCTATTATATCAAAGTTCTAATTATCTGAAATATTTTTGGGGGGATGGGGGTGGCAACAGCATTAATCCCAACATCTCACAAGGTAAATCAAAACCCTAACATTACTGGCATGGGATTAAAATGCTCCAGTTTGTACTTGGTGACATTTTTGGGACCAAGCTTAACTACTTAAAAGCTTTAAGTACAAAGATATTTGCTAGAGCCAGGTTACGGCAACTTGTCTTTCCAATGACTTTTAATGATAGTGCACAAAATCTCCAGTCTCTTTAAGTCTGCTAAAAATAAACCTTTTTAACAAACTTGCTCCACAGGTTCATGCTACATTACCTAGATTAGGAAAACTCTCAGATGCTACATATTCAGCTAATGTTACAAGCAGTAGAAAAAGCATAAAAACATGTATAAAATAGGATGCTGTGTTGCTCAATCCAATGTCAAGCAGAAGCGATTTTGCTTGACTTGGCCAGAATAAAAGTACAGTTTTCTCTAATCCTGTTGTCCTCCAAGTCTTGGACTGCAATCACCACCTTCTTAACCAGATAACTTTAGTTATAGCTCCTGTTGTTTCTTGTCCTCAGTTCCAAAGAAAATAGAGCTATATATAAAGGTGACAATTATACTTGAATTGAATGTGCAAATATATAATCATACAGTCATTCCTGAATTATGACTGTACTTCAAACTGCAGGTGGGAGATTGTGTATTTGGATTCTCTTCCATATGCATGTGCCTTTTAATATGTCACCAAGAATGAACTATGCTAGCCTTCATTCCTAAATCTTTATTTATTAAGAGTTTAAAACACTGCAGATATTCTTTGCAGATGCCCTGTTTTGAAATTTCAAAAGAGAAACATTCTGTATATCAATATGAATAAGAGAAGAAAGACAGCAATCTGTTTTAACATTTAAAACAACCAAAACGTAAGTTATAAAAAATTGTCCGTTCATATTCTTATAGCTTTTCCTTTTAAAAGACTATTTTTAAAAATTGTTTGAAAGAGTTCAAGATTAGCTCACTCTTTCTGTGTATATTTTATCTACATTTCTTTTTAACTGAAATGCAAAATTACAAATCCCAACAGTGAGATTAAATTGGTTCAAGAGGAGGAAGGATAGGATAAAGAGGTTTAATCTGGATTTTGCTAGAACATTTAACATCAACTCCCTTGGATATCCTGGCTTCTCCTATCTTATCAAACTGTCAGCCTGCACAATTTAATTTCATGAGTTATCCCTAAATCTTGTGCTCCAGGAATGCACCATTTGATATTGGATTTTGAGGCACCTACCAGTCCCAGATCAATCCTTGATACTCCTTAACAACTGACACCAAATTCAAGATTAGCATTTTCTGCTGACACTTCGCTGATTTATGCAAAAGGCTCTTACAATCCTTCTCTAATCAGTGGAATAGGAGGTGATTTAAAAACAAAGGGAACTGCTATGACTGCCTCATTACTCAGAGCAGGTAAGAGTAAATTCAGTACAGTGCTGCTGTATGTCTTTAAGTTGGGGTGTTTTAAAATAGCTTCTGGAAATGGTTGTTTGTGAGCAAAGAAAGGGGGAGTTAACTCTTGTCTTGAAGCTGCTTTTCAGGAAGTGGTGCTTGGCTCAATACTCCCCAACATTTTCATAAATTACCTACAGTAGGTGAGGAGATAGGAAGTACCCTCATCAAATCTGCAGGCAATGCAAAGCTGGAAGGGATTCCTAACAACTCAGAAACTAGAGTCAAAAGTTCAAAAAGGTTCTTGAACACTGATCTCTAGTCAATAAAATGCAGTAAAGTGGCAAGAAATGTAGGTAATTGCATTTAGGTGGGAAAAACCAAGCGCACAGGCACAAGAGAGACGGTATCTGGCTTGGTGGTAGTATTTGTGAGAAGGTTTTGTGTGTTGTTGTAGGCCACATGTTAAGCATGAACTGAACTGGGCTGTAGCACCAAAAGAGTGAATATGGCTTTTTGGGCTGCATTATGTCATATGACAGGTATACTGGCAAAATGGCATATGCTCACCGAGAGCATATGCACCAAAGACAAATTCCTTGTGTCCAATCACACTTGGCCCATAAAGAATTCTATTCTATTCTATTCTATTCTATTCTATTCTATTCTATTCTATTCTATTCTATTCTATTCTATTCTATTCCTTACAGAAAACAATAGTACAGGTAGTCCTCAATTTACAACAGTTCATTTAGTGTCCGTTCGATACTGAACGGCACTGAAAAAAATGACATCATTTTTCACACTTATGACTATTGCAGCATTTGGATGCTTAACAACTGGTTCATTTTTATGATGGTCGCAATGTCCCGAGGTCATGTGATCACCTTTTGCAACCTTCTGATGAGCAGAGTCAATGGGGAAGCAAAGATTCACTTACCAACCATGTTACTAACTTAACAATGGCAGTGATTCACTTAACCAATATGGCAAGAAAACTTGTAAAATGGGGCAAAGCTCACTTAACAAATTTCTCACTTAGCAACATGAATTTTGGGCTCAATTGTGGTCATAAGTCGAGGACTATCTGTACTAGTCTGTGCTGTACTGGTCAAACCTGAAATGCAGTGTCCATTTCTGGTTACCCTATCACAGAAAGAAGCTGAAAAATGGGAAAGAGTGCAGAGAATGGTGAAAAGCTTGGAGGCTCAAGATGGTGAAGAACATTTAAAGAAGCTGAATGATCTTAGTCTAGAACAGAAAAGACTAAGGGAAGAGTCTAAGTCTTCAAATACTGGAAAGGCTATAATTTTATTCTCCAGAGCTTCTGAGGGCAAGATAAGAACCAACAGATAAAGTTTTACAGAAGATTCAAACTTGAAATGAGAAATTACCAAACTGGGGACAATTTAGCAGTGGAAGAGCCTGATTCTTCTAGTCATGCATGCTTCATTGATAATGATCAATGTCAACTCCAATATTTTTTTCACATGCAACAGCATCCAACCAGCTAACACCATCTTAGAGTTGTTCATGGGATTTCTTCTTCTTCCTGACTGAAGAACTTTGCATCTGCAGGACCTCTATCAAGTTTCCTTTTGTTATTTTCTGTTTCTCAAATCTATCAATTTTTATTTGAATTTTGTTTCCATTGCTTGGACAAAAACTTCTATGTCCCTTCATGGCCTTTTCAAACAAAGATTAGACAGCCATTTGTCTAATTGAGGATTCTTACCCTGAGCAAGTGTTGGACTAAAAACCATCTAATTCTGTGATATTTCTTTATTTACTTAAATCTACATGCTGCCCAACTCTCAGTGAATCTAGAGTTGCTTATCTAAGAAATTGAATAAATGGATAATTTATAATTAAAATTAATAATTGTTTGGGGCTTATTGGCTATTACGGTTTTGTAAGTTGCCCAGGGTTACTGTGAGTTGGGGAGAGCATATACATTTTCTTAATAAATAAATAAAAGGACACTATGTAATTGAAGGAATCTGGAGTGTGACAATCCTGCCAGATTGTAATGGCTGGAAAAGTTAGTTCTAATAGGTGAAAATCCAGCTTGAAAATTTACAGCAAAAGGAAGACCAATTCTTTATTAGATAGTTGGTTCCACTACAGACCTGTTTCTATTGTTAGATTTTTTTCATTAATAGTAATCTATAATCTGCAGTTTTATAATTTATGACCATTATTCCAAGTTTTGTACATTAGAGCAGGTGTCTCCAACCTTGGCAACTTTAAGACTTGTGGACTTCAACTCCAAGAATTCCTCAGCCAGCAAAGCTGAGGTGAGGAATTCTGGTAGTTGACATTCACAAGTCTTA
>JANHFM010000331.1:44479-54546 GCA_032468115.1 Grayia smithii | reverse complement strand
AGTGTGGGTAAGGAAGGGAAACAAGCATCATGGTAGCTAGGTGGGCAGAGAGAATAAGCATAATGCATGACTGAGTAAGCTGATAAGCATGCATAGTGAGAGGACCAAAAGCATCAGAAAGCCAGCAATAGTTCAAAGAGACGACGTTGGAGGAAGCAATATAGAATCCAGAAATGTATTTCTTCCCTCAGAAAGGACACCCTTTGCTTTGGTGTTCTGCCATAAAATGATGATGATGATGATCCATCAAGTCGATGCTGATGTTTAGAGACCTCATACAGTAGATAAACGTAAATCCTTTAAAAAGAACAGTTTCTGTGTTGTGTGTACATTTATGACAAACAACTGGAGGTTGGTGCATATATTAATGAACTGTTTATGCTATGGGTGAAGTCTGTTTTGATGAATCCACTACTGTCTCATTGTGATCTACATAGACTGGGGCAGTTAGCAGGGTGTAGGAGAGCAGACTTTGGAAACGATGCCAGAACAGTTCCATAACCACCAATGTATTGCCAAGAGTTGAGCAATGAACAGATTGAGTATCAGAACTGGTGCATAAATGTAGAGTAACAGCAAAATCCATAATCATCTAAAATGAACATCAGTATAAAGCACAGCCAGGAGAAAAAAGCTTGAAGGGTTAATAGCTAATTAGAAATAAATATCATACAAGGACATCCCTTTATAGGATTAAATTAGTCCTCCCCTGACTAGCCATGACAAAGAGAATATGACAATCTATTTCTGAATTTCATTGGAATTGCAAAATTAAATCATGTTTCCTTCCTTCCTTCCTTCCTTCCTTCCTTCCTTCCTTCCTTCCTTCCTTCCTTCCTTCCTTCCTTCCTTCCTTCCCTCCTTCCTTCCTTCCAAATTATTATGCCATTCTTTTCCCAAACCACAACAATCTAGAAATGAAAGTCCTGATTTATCTCTATTGCTGGATATTAAGCACAAATGAAGGAAAGAAAGTCTACATTTTTGCTCCTGGAACAGTGCCAAGCTTAGATTCAAATATGCTTGCTTTAATATCAGGACTATCATGCAGCTTCTTTTAAATAGCTGTACCCTCAATATACCATAACTATCAGATATATAGCCAACCATCAGATGCTTCAGCAAGTCATTCTGCTCTATTTAACCCTATAAGTCAAGAGCAAAGCAAAATAAATGGTAATTGCATTTAAACTTGCTGCATTCTGTTTCCATAGCAGTAATTGATCTTGAATGCAAGTACTGTATACACTTTACTGTCTGGCATATTATCTGCAGTAGACAAAAAAGGACAGTTCAATATTGCCATTCAGTATAAATCTAAAAATATTGATTGGAGGATATTTGAAGTATAGGTTGTTGCAATCCTGCTTCAGTGACAGAAGTGATTGCATCTGAGTTCTTTGGCAGGTCAAGATTACTCAGCTAATGGGATCAACTTTGGGATAGAGATAACCTACTGGGATAGATCCAAATGATACGATTAATTTGAAACTGCTTTTAATATGTCGTTAGTACTAGCCTGAAAGGTACAGAAAAGAGTTCCATGCCATATTGGTATCTGTACAACTTGAGTATCAAAAATCTCTCTCTCGGAAGGAATACAATATATTTCTCTTTTTTGAAGATTGCCTCATTCCTGCTCAGTTTCATATACCAACATTTGCAGATTTCTCCAAAATGTATGATAGTTTGGAATGATAGTCAGACATGGCATTTGCAGCCAAGCTACAGTTTTATAAGATCAGATCCTGTCTCTCAATGTTTCTTTTGGCTGCATATTATAATCCCCATTTTTTGATAAATTCTTCAGAGAATTGGAAGGGAGAATCAACTGTCTTCTCTAAGAAATCCTTTCATGTTGTATCTGTACTTGGAGATGGGCAAAAGCGGATTAGAAAGCTAGTCTCCTGTATCTTTGTGTTTAGCTATCAGCCTCATGCCTACACAGAGACATGATCCTGTTTCCTTGACTGTTTCTTTTTCAATCTGTCTCTTCAAAGCATTTGCTTTTAATTTTTCCAAGAATTAGAAAAGATGAGAAGTGACATATTTTTAAGTTATCGTGATAAAGATAATGTTTTAGTCCAGGTATTCACACCATGAAATATATCAGGAAGACTGGTATAATTGTATTAGTCTCGACTATTATAATTCCTTTGCTGAGGATACATAGTGTGGTTTGTTTGTTTTGTTTTGCATTTTTGCTTCCAGGTACACTTCAAAAGAGGGAGAAAGAAGAATTGAATGTTTTCTTTCTTTGAAGGCTCTTTATAAAAGTTCATAGATCTGTTCCTATCCCAATTGATCTTCAAAACATGGGAAGTACAGTGGTGTGGACAGCAGTGTGTTACAGGTAGTCCTAAACTTATGACAGCAATTGAGCATGAAATTAAGGTTCATACCAGTGGTTAAGCACTGAGACTATTGTTGCAGTGGTCATTAAGTGAATCACTATTCTCGTTAAGTGACTATTGCAATCATTAACCAAATCTATTGTCTGCAATGGGCAATTGGAAGTAAATACTATTTTCCAACAAAGATTATAATAAATCGTGGTAATATAAGTCAGGGACACTGCAAACAGCTGTAAATGTGAACCAGTTGTTGAACATCCAAAATGTGATACATGATCACAGGAAGGTGACTGTTGGAACTTCAAATCTGAGTCATAAGTAACCTTGGGGTGGTCCTGTCATAATGCCTTCAACACCTGTCATACACATACACACATATGTCCCCTGGCACCAACACATACACACCATTCCTCACCTGGGATTCTCGCTTCTTCCTGCTTAACAACCTGCATGGTTCTAGGGTGGCAACAGCAACTGGGACTACATTCGCTAAAGAGTCATGTGACATCCTGCTTTATGTCCTCATCACTTGACGATGGAAGTTCCAGTTCCTATTTCCATTGTAACTTGGGGACCATCTGTATTTGGCTATAACTATAAGACTCAGTGTCTAAGACACTGAGCTTGTCGATCAAAAGGTCGGCAGTTCAAATCCCTAGTGAGCATCACAGAGTGAGCTCCTGTTATTTGTCCCAGCTTCTGCCAACCTAGCAGTTCGAAAGCAGGTAAAAAATGCAAATATAAAAATAGGGGCCACCTTTGGTGGGAAGGTAACAGCATTCTGTGCGCCGTTGGTATTTAGTCATGCTGGCCACATGACCACAATGACGTCTTTGGACAGCGTTGGCTCTTTGGCTTTGAAACAGAAAAACTGCCCCTAGAGTCAGGACCAACTAGCACCTATGTGCGAGGGGAACCCATAAGAGCTGTGGTGGTGCAGTGGTTAGAATGCAGTATTGCAGGCTGACTCTGCCCACAACCAGGAGTTTGATCATGACTGGCTCAAGGGTGACTCAGCCTTCCATCCTTCCAAGGTCAGTAAAATAAAGACCCAGATTGTTGGGAGCAATATGCTGACTCTGTAAACTGCTTAAAGAGGGCTGTAAAACACTATGAAGTGGTATATAAGTCTAAGTGCTATTGCTGTTGCTATAACTGCCTATAGACAGAAAAGGGAGAATTATTATTTTTTTAAAATGCAAAGATGTGTAAAATAAAGTGGTTTTTTTCCCAATAATAAGCCTTTTACAGTCATAATGGCTATGCTTTACAACTTTCTTCATAAAGCAGGAAAAGTTGAAGTCAAAGGGTTGGATCAATATGGAACTAAATCAATAAGAATAAAAGGATGGCAAGGGAGAAAAAGACAGGGTAAAAAAATCAATAAGAAGAAAGGCCCTGGATTTCTTTTTTCTTTTCTATAGATGATATAGATAATAACAAAATATATCCGAAACAAAACAAAATACTTTGTTCCAGCTGCATGAGTCTTTTCCATTTTCTTCTGATCTCATGGGTTCTGGCTAGATCTTGTGCCCTAATATAGAGGTTCTTAACCTGGAATGCATGGACCCCTTGAAGGTCTGTGCATAGATTTCAGAGGGATCATGAACTTGGATAGGAAAATATTACAATTTATTTCACTAATCTCTTCCTGAAATATAGGCTTTCATTTAATAATGAACATAAGGAACAAACTAAACAGATTCCAAAAATGTTTGTTAACATCAATAAATGTCCTCCCAAAGGTGCTTTTTCAAGAGGCAACTGGACTTTCTGGTTTTGCTTTGAAGATGTTTCGCTTCTTCATCAGGGCTGAAGAAGCTTCACGGATAAGAAGTGAAACATCTTTTGATAAACACCAGAAAGTCCAATTGCCTCTTGGAAAGGCACCTTTGTGATAACCATGACCTGGATGACTGAGAATCTCCATAGACATCAATAAACGTCACTTTATTGAAAATGGTGAATACCTTTGATCATGTGAAATATTTTTAATGCAATTTATTCATTAAATATATTTATATGGCTGCCCAACTCATACAGGGTTACTCCATGCCACTGACAAAATTAAAAATGCACAATATAAAAATCCATAAACCCCCACCCTATTCATCCCATAGCTGCAACAAACACAATCAAACTAACCATTTGAATGGTTCCATGTCTTCCTGGGATCCCCAGGCCCACTGACACAGTGTTGTGGAAAAATATCAAAGTGGAGGTTAATCTTATCTCTGTGGGAATAATATTCCATAGGGAGGGAGGCACCACAGAGAAGGCCCCTTTTCTTGGTCCCATTAGATGTACTCTGATAAATGTACATAACATACTACCCTGCCTCCTGTCAGACTTGGAAACTTTATTAGTTAGGTTCCAAGCTGCCACTCTCTGAACTGTGGGAAAAGAAGGGGGAGGGACTGGTGAGAAGGAGGTGTTAGCCATAACAGCATTACATAATGAGATCAAGGTCACCTCGCCTCGACATCTGGAGAAGGAGGGTGTCAAGATGAAGCGGGCGGTGATTGGATCTCGTGACCAGTGGAAGGGGGCGGAGAGGTTTTGATATAATGAAAAGAAAATCCAGGACTTTCAGTTTCAGGTTTTCCTAGGATGTGCCAGTTTACCTATCTGAATAAATTGGACTTTTGAATCATGGTTGAGAAGGAGTTTTCATTTGGCAAAGGTTTACTGGAACCCTAACATTAACCCCCTCTGGTGGGTGGGTTGAATGTAAATGTGGAGTAGCAGTTCTTCAAATAATCTAGTGCCACTGACTGATAAGGGTCAGCATAGTTTGCAATTCAAAGGTTCTTTTGTACTTTAATATCTATATAAACCATTAATTTTTGATTGTAGATTTGAGATTTGAGTTAAAATATTCCCATTCCTCCTATCATACTTCATATATATCTATGGCCTAGGAAAGCAGATGTTGTGACAATTTGATTCCAAGATTCAGTTAAAAATGTTTCTGTCAAATCATCCTTTAGACTGTCAGATCAATCCACACATCAAGCCCAGTGCTTTCAATTCAATTAGAGGATTCTATGAAGTTTTTTAAAAAAATATGTGCACGACTTTTTATAAAATCAGATCAAATCTATTATTTCTCTGAAATAAATGCTTAACTTGAACTGAACTCCAAATTTGAATCAGAGCTTCAGCAGGAATAGCCCAAATGAATAGTAGATACTTTGCTAAGAGGCTGGCCAGGCATCATACTTCATCTGACTTCTTAAAGTTTCTTTTAATCAAAAAAATAATAATGAAAAGTGCAAACAAAGTGTCAGCCTTTGAGTATCCCTGGCTCTACAAAAGCCTCATGGGCACTTTTAGTAAATAAATTATCAACCAGCTGCAGTTGAGTGTTTTGATCTGAAATGTGCTTACATGACCTGGAAAAGGTCAAACGATAGGTGTCATATGTGGAAACTGGGATTAGAACAGGGGTGAAATCCAGCAGGTTCTAACAGGTTCTGGAGAACCGGTAGCGGAAATTTTGAGTAGTTTGGAGAACCAGCAAATACCACCTCTGGCTGGCCCCAGAGAGGAGTGGAAATGGAGATTTTGCAATATCCTTCCCCTGCCACGCCCACCAAGCCACGCCCACAGAACCAGTAGGGAAAAAGTTTGGATTTCATCCCTGGATTAGAAGATATATATAGAAAATAATATTTGTCTTCAAGTAAAGGGGTGATTGGGGGGGGGGGCTGACTATGCCTACATCTCCACTGAGAGATCACCATAGAGGGGATGAAAATGACACAAACAGCTTTGCGTTGTCATGGTGCAAGCTTTGACCTTTTTTGTACATGGATTATAATATACCAAAATATGAAATGTATGTTCCTTGCATCATATGGGCACAATGCTTATGCATTGTCATTTTGATCTAAATTGTTAAATTTTGTTTGAAGGTCTTTTGTTTTATCAGTAAGAAAGTCTTTCGACTGACCAACTCCTAATATTCAAGATGTGCCTGTGTGATAGACCAGTGTTTCTCAACTTCAACAACTTTAAGATGTGAGGGTGGGAAATTCAGGCTGACCTGGGAATTCTGGGAGTTGAAGTTCTTCTGTCTTAAAGCTGCTGAGGTTGAGAAACACTGCAGCAGACTCACAGTAAGGCATAAACAACTGCAGGCTGCAAATGCATTAGACTGTAAATTGAATGGTATTGCATATTTTCAGTCCTGAGGGCCATGTTAACCACCCACTGGTAGAACTTCTATGCCAACAAAGAAAATGCAAGGGGGGAAAAAAAGCCCTAATTGACATGTCCCTCAATGTTGAACATTTGTTTAGCATGAACGATCCAACTATGAGAACACAATGAAATTGTTACTTTAGATCAGCCCTTGTGAACCCTGGAGAAATGTTTAAAACTTTTAAAATGACTTTCAGGTCTCAAGAGACTGCTAACACATCCATCAGTGTGTGTGTGTGCACATAAGTGTATACTGTAAATGTTGCTAATAATTTCATTTTAGGTACCAAACTCATCAGGCCTGCTCTGGAGGAGAAAATAAAGACCATTTTACCCCAAGGGAAAATAAAGACCATTTTACCCCAAGAATCTGAACTCTTCCATGCTTTGATTCTTTCATCTGGAAACCAATTTCTTTGAAAAAGTGGCACAATGTGCTTTCCTTCTGCAAGGCGCTTTTTCTCCTCTGTTGACGGTGGGAGTGTTTGTTAGTACATGTTGAAATAAGACATGCTATCTCAAAGAATTAATAAATAGACAGCCCTGAGATTCCATTACTTGCTTTTGCTGCAGGTGGGGAAATCCCACTAGGGTAATAAAGAACAAAGTACATGTTGCGGATGTGAGACTTGTTATAGGAAATGATACAATCAGGGAAAATATGGCTTTGGGATATCTATTGTGGAATATCTTTTTTTTCCTTTTTGCTAAGATGGGGATGAAATGTCCCTTGTTTCAATTCTGTATGTTTAGTTTCAAGAGTTGTGAAATGTCACAACCCCCCAAAAATCGATTTGATGCTAACTTCTGGCTGTTTGAGTTTCTTTTGCAAATAATAGTTCCCATCAGGTTTTTCCCACACCCCATCATCTCACGAGAAGACTGAATTAGATCTATGTTTGCTGCATCCCAACATGACACTAAAAATAGAGAAGTGTGTAGCAGGATTCATTTTTATTGAAATTAAATAATTTTAATTCATATTCATTTGAGCCTCCTGTTAGATAACAAATTTGACATTTCAACCCATTTGGGTTTAACACCAGGGTCTCTAATAATAGTAGTCCATGTGCTAGGAAATAAAATGTGCTTTGTCATGATGAGGAATGCTTAAATTCCACCACAGTCTCCTAAAAATGCAATAGGTCCTCGTGAGTTCTCTGTTGAATAAATATAGTTTGTTGCTGTTTCAAAGGACAATAAGCTATCTGGATGTATTCCATTTATAAAGTCAATCCCATGTTATCTTTCAAGTGCTTTTTAAGTTACTGATTAACATTGAAGGGCATTGTAGTTCATTTAGCCATTGGTTTGAAAATAATTGACCAACTGTGTAAAGGTCTCATCCACATTATCTTTCTCTTTGTGTGTATGTGAATAATTGGGAAACGAGGTACCTAGCATTCAGAAATGGGCAAACAGATTCAGAAAACAAAAGACTGTTTGCTAGTAAAAGAGTATTGCAAAACCAAATTAAAAGATTTCCAGCTACAATCAGGTCCTGCCAAGTAAAAACATTGTGGACATCTTTATAAACATGTGGGGACTTGTTTGGAAACACTTTGTTTTGAGAGAGAATGAAATGTTCTGTGCTGCTGAACAAAGAAAAACGTATCACTAAAGAATAGGATTTAAACAATATTCCAGTTGAGGGGCATTGTTAATTTCCCAGAGGGAAGGTGATAATCTGAAACCTAATTGCTGCTAATTTTCTCTTATTTTCTGTTTATCCTTAGGACAAAATCCTGATACTTCCTCTTTAGTTTCAGGTTTTTGGACCAGTACACCTTCCTCTCAAGGAAAATTAGTGGATCACAGTGATGTTTCCAACAGTCTTTTGTTTTTGTTGAATGAAAGTACCCTTTACTAATGTATCTCCTCCACGTGTTTGAGACTACAGTTTATATCATTCTCAACTAACATGGATGACATGATTTGTCATCCAAAGCATCCATGAAAGATCTTATAGCATGGAGAACCTCTGACCCAGAGATCTAATTTGGTTCTTGGAGAATGCACATTCAACCTAAAAAGTTACTGTTCCTTTTCCCGACCCCATCTCAACCTTTTCTCTTTAATCATTATCTTTTCCCCAACCACAAAACTTAGGAAGCCTGCCTTGTGGAAATGTAAAGCTTTTCTTATATCTATATTTTCCAAATAACTGAGTCTTTTCTAGTTTGTTCCCTCCCAATATCTTACTTGTTGACAATTTGAGATAATTTTTTAAATATAACCTTGCATAAGTAACTAATCTATGGAGATTCTCAATCATCCAGATTATGATTGTCCTAATGGTCCTTTTTTGAAAAGGCAATTGTTTTCTTTGAAAACATTTCACTTCTCATCCAAGAAAGTTCTGAAGAAGTGAATTAGAAGTGAACAGAATTGAAGAAGCTTCTTAGATGAGAAGCAAAATGATTTCAAAGAAAAAACCAAGAAAGTCCAGCTTCCTTTTAGAAAAAGCATCTTTCAGAAAACCTTGCATACTGGAACCAACAGTAATAACAAACTCATTTACAGAGCAATGAGAATCTGAGAGTTAGCTTGATGTACTTTTAAGTAGATAAGGAGCTCATTTAGTGGCTGTCTTTGTTTCTTTGTTTCCTATATATGTGTAATTTTGACTCCACATAGATTCTGATCCATTAAGAAGAACCATAAAAGCTAAATTTTGCTTTTGTAGTTTGCTTTTCAACTGATGTCCCATTTTGGACTATGTATTTATCCTTCTTTTAAAGAATGGAGGAAGATAGCAGAATGGCATGCATCATAATTTGTGTGGATATACAACCCAGATATTGAATTATTCTGAACTACTCTGGGAAGGGAGGAAAAACATGTGGAGTGAGTAGATGACCATCATACAATTATGATCTGGGGTTGGTAGTAAACTACTATTTTTTTTAAAAAAAAGAAATTGTCTGAGAATATAAGTCAATTTATTTGTTTCTTTTTCAGATTTTATCCCACCATTCCTCCAGCTAAAGCAGTATTTCTCAACCTTGGCCACCGGAAGATGTGTGGACTTCAACTCCCAGAATTCCCCAGCCAGCTCTGCACATATCTCCACACATCTTCCGGTGGCCAAGGTTGAGAAACACTGAGCTAAAGGAATTATTTCTTCACATTATTCTGGAAAAATAAAATAGTGGCCATCTAATACTGATCTCTGAAATGACCTTCTGTAGGAGTGCAATTATTCCCACCAAATCAAGAAGACCCTGATTGCCTATTGATTCATTTTTTTTCTCCTCTAGGAATCTGGAATTCCGATTTAGAACATTAGTAACATAAGTAACTGTTGCTATTAACCGTCTGTAAGGTTTTCATATGCTGAAGAACAGATAACATAGAAGGTTCTGCAACCCAACAAGACAGACAGAGACTTCAGAGGATAATTAGAACTGCAGAGAAAACAATGGCCACCAACCTGCCTTCCATTGAGGACCTGTATACTGCACGAGTCAAAAAGAGGGCTATGAAAATATTTACAGACCCCTC
>JANHFM010000325.1:0-10006 GCA_032468115.1 Grayia smithii | reverse complement strand
TTTTCTACTTGCATTTTTTTACGTGCTTTCGAACTGCTAGGTTGGCAGAAGCTGGGACAAGGAACGGGAGCTCATCCCGTTATGCGGCACTAGGGATTCGAACCGCTGAACTGCCGACCTTTCGACTGACAAGCTCAGTGTCTAAGCCACTGAGCCACCTCGTCCCCTTTATGATTATATGTATGATTAATATAATTACCATTGGAACAAATGAAGAAAGAAAACAGTCAACAATCTTTTTTAAAAAATAGTCTCTGCTCCTTAGAAACTGCCATTTGTCAATGTGTCTTTCTAGCAAGCTGAAATGTGAGCTTGATCCATGCCATCAAGTTCTTCAGTTACTTCTAATCTGGGAGAGAGGTGATAAAAGCAATTGCCTTGTGTTACATAGTGGGAGAACATCCTATGCATAGTATGCTTCAACATTTGAAATAATGAAATGGATTTATTTTCATTCATCAAGAATCATTTTGGTGTCCTCTTATATAGCAAGTCTTTCCATAGAGAAAAAGATAAAACTGCAGGGGAGAATATCCTTTAATGTAAACTAAGTGGAGGGAGATTAGGGTCAAAAAATTAGTCTGCCCTTCCAGAATCCTCTCTAATAAGTTTGCACCCAATATGACCTTACACTAATACTTTTAAGCATTTCCATGGAAATTCTCATGTCTAGCTCCTAAAAAGATGTATACTGAAATAGGGGTTGGACCATTCACAAGACCAGTTTTAACTTTAAAAGAAAAAAAAAAAAAAGCAGTAACCTAGAAACTATCTTCCAAAAACAGTTTAGGGCAGACTAAAGCTGCAACTTTCCCAAGATTATCATCATAAGTTAGAGTACAATATCACATTGTTGTTTCTCTGTGTCATATATGTGGGTAATGCATAATTTTGTATTTAGTTTTTCCTGTTTTTGTAGTGCACATTGGAGGTGGTGACTCTTTGAGAGCTGTATGCAACAAAATTTCATTTTAATGTATGTCAATTAGTGTACATTCAAAGTGACAATAAAGTTATTCTAAGTTCTAAGAGTTTTGGTATTTGAGACTTAAATATTCATGTGTTTCCAAAGCGAGATAAATTTCAGTTCCTGTTATGCCTGTTTTGCTTGAAAGGGAAGCAGGAAGGTGCAGGTGAAGAATCTTGTCAGCTCACAGTAAAAACTATCATGGCCAAGATCAGAACTGCAAATCTTCTAATGGCCTGAGTGTTAGGAGCATGAAGCAATCTGAATAAGTCAAGGATATAACTGAGTAGAGCTAAGATTTTTGTGGGTTTGGGACTGGAGCATTTGAAAGAGATTCTTACTTTTAAGTGTATTTGAGGAGTTGAGTTTCACTGTTCATATACTCCCTCAAAACGGTAGGCAAGATTTTTAACACAAGTAGTCCTCAACCTACAACTACAATTGAGCCCGAAATTTCTGTTGCTAAGTTAGACATTTGTTAAGTGAGTTTTGTTCCACTTTACGACCTGTCTTGCCACAGTGGTTAAGTGAATCACTGCAGTTATTAACACAATTGTTAAGTTAATCGGGTTTCCCCATTGTTTGTCAGAAGGTCACAAAAGGTGATCGCATGATCCCAGGACAGTGCAACCATCTTAAATATGAGCCATTTGCCAAATTTAATCATGTGACCATGGGGATCCTGCAATGTGCATGTGAAAAATGTTCATGTCACTTTTTCAGTGCCATTGTAACTTCAGTCACTAAATGAAAAGGTTGTAAGTTGAGGATGAGAAAGAGCCACGGTGGCACAGTGGTTAGAATGCAATACTGCAGGCTACCTCTGCTGATCACCAGCTGCCAGTAGTTTGGCAATTCAAATCTCACCAAGCTCAAGGTTGACTCAGCCTTCCATCCTTCCGAGGTCGGTAAATTGAGGACCCAAATTGTTGGGGCAATATGCTGACTCTGTAAACCACTTAGAGACGGCTGTAAAGCATTGTGAAGTGGTATATAGGTCTAAGTGCTATTGCTAGTACCTATAGTTCATGTTGAAGAAAGCTCTGAGGACCAAACAGGGAACAGCACCAGATGGGAGATTGTTTTCACTTCACCAGTTTCTGAAATATGCCAGCTTTTTACATGCCCAGAAAAAAAAGCAAATCTGAGAAATACTATTTGGGGGGGGGGGAGGGACTGGCAACTAATGGGCATTGTGAAAAGGCTCCTCAATACCTTATATTTGATGTGATGTATATTGTTTTTAGATTATGCCCAACGGGCAGAATAAAGATCGGAAACATTGTCCTCTAAATTGTTGTTCCCCACCTATCTTTCACAGATAATTCCTGATTTAATTTTGTCTTCCCAGTAAGTTTTCCCCCAGCTATTTTGAACTCCAGCAGTAATCATCCCGAAACAGCACAATCTCATTGGCTGGGTCCTGATTCTGCCAAGTACTTAGCAAAGCCTGGATTGGTCCTCAAGCTAGAATGGAATGGAATGGAATAGAATGGAAAGTAGAGTAGAGTAGAGTAGAGTAGAGTAGAGTAGAGTAGAGTAGAGTAGAGTAGAGTAGAGTAGAGTAGGATAGGATAGAAGTAGAGTAGTAGAGTAGACTAGGATAAGGTAGACAGAAGTAAAAGGGTTAAAAGAGATTAAAGCACAGACTAGACTAGAGTAGACTAGACTTGACTAGACTTGTCCTGCTCTCAGGTGCTTGACTCCCTCTTCTTTGTAGCAGCCCAAGATAATTTATTTATTATTTAAATGTTCATATTTAAATAATAAATATTTAAATATTTATTTATTTAAAATTAATTTACTTCTATTATTCACACGGTTCCTCTATAACGTCTGGGTAGCTGATAGACCTGTTCAGCATAAACCTCCCCCCCCCCCCAATAATATGGTATAAAATAATATAAAATGTTAAAATGTTGAGTTGGGACACATGTTATGAGTCATAATCATTTAAATGTCAGGGGAAATACAAAATACATTTACCTGGAGGGAAAAAGTCCAAACACAGACTCTTTTTCAAAAACTGTTTCGTTACTGGGATTTATTATTGCCCCTTTTTAATTCTCTTAATATTTTAATGTCGAATGTCAATGTCTTAATGTTTGGTTTATATGTCTTTATATGTCTTTTATATGTCTTTTATATACTATCTATGTTTTATTGTGAGCCACCCCGAGTCCTTTGGGAGAAGGGCGGCATAGAAATTTTAATTAATTAATTAATTAATTAATTAATTAATTAAATAAATAAATGTATTCATTCAGAAATCAATTGGACAAGAGTTTTAGATCAGCTGTGAAGGAGGGAAAGAAAGATAAACTTGTCTATCCTTTAATCAGGTTTCATTGTTCTTGTTTTTTTCTGTTTGAATGTTAATTGCATTGTGGAGGACAATTTCAATTTACCTCACTCCATAGAGTGGTTGATCATGGAAAGTTCTAGTAGCCTAATCCATATTATTATAGGACCATTGTAAAACAATTAGATCCGGGCTGCAAAACTCTAGTTGATCCCTGATGGGATCATCAGGGATCATCTAGATGGCAGCAAGAGAAACATTCTGTCTCTATATTTAGGCAAGAAAAACAAAATGCACAGGCACACTCTATGTGGTACCTCACTCATTAGTAGTAACTGTGACACGGATCTTGGAATCCTAGTGGACAATCACTTAAATAGGAGCCAGCCGTGTGCAGCAGCTGCCAAAAAAGCCAACACAGTTCTAGGCTGCATCAACAGAGGGAGCGAATCAAGATCACGTGGAGTGTTAATATCACTTTATAAGGCCTTGGTAAGGCCACACTCGGAATACGGCATCCAGTTTTGGTCGCCATGATGTAAAAAAGATGCGGAGACTCTAGAAAGAATGCAGAGAAGAGCAACGAAGATGATTAGGGAACTGGAGGCTAAAACCAGTGGTGGGTTGCCCCCGGTTCGGTCCGGTTCGCGCAAATAGGTAGCGGTGACACTGTGATGTCACCGAATCGGTTCTACGCATCCTAGACCGCCACCCCTCCACGCGCCTGTACTTACCGGTCCGCGCGCATGAGCAGGAAACTTTTTTTGATGTTTTTTCGTCAAAAAAAGCTTCTGCGTATGCGCGGGAAGCACGCTCTGTGCACCCTGACCATGCGTGAAGCACGTGCCCCTTTAGAACCGGTAGGAGAGGTAAGTAGAACCCACCCCTGCACAAAACACATACAAAACACATCCTTTTTTGACCACAATTTCATTTCAGTAATCTATCAGTTACATTTCATCTCCTTTTATTCTTTAACTATGTTTATCCTATTATTTCTTATATCTATATACATATCTTCATACCTATTAATTATGACTAAATATTATTTTACAAATAGTATGCTTTTTTATAAGATTTCCCCATTCCATCCTATTTACTGTTTCTATTCTCCAGCCAGTTATACCATTTATTCCATGGTCTATAATATTCTGTATCCTCTTTTTCTTTTATCCCCTTTGTATATGCTTTTCTTAGCTCTAGATTATATAAAAATAATATTTGAGATTTTATTAATTCAACAGATCAATGCCAATAAGAAGTTTAGTTTAATTGAGAGATGAGTTCAAACACAGGTAAACAAGCTTTATAAAAGAAATGCATAATATGTACATCGATACAAGAAGTCCAGCCCATTTCTTTCTGAAAATGTAATTATAAACTCTTTCATGTTTTAATTGCAGGAAATTCATAAGTGTATTCAGTACCATTTCAATGACTTGCAATGAATCAACTATCTCTCTGATATTATCTTTCCTTAAATCCCAATCCGGCCTCGGTCTTGAAACTATTTTTATGGAAGGTAATTTTTATGGTCTCTGGTCTGAAGAAAAAAATGGATGATTGATGATGATGATGACAGAATTGTAAGCTGCCCAAATCACTTGGTTGAGTTGGGTAGCTATATAATTTGATTGATTGAATGAATGAACGATGGTGATAATTACAACTCAAACACTGGGCTTCCTTTCTTTTTTAATAGAAGATTGACATAGTGTTACTACAGTATTTTTTTTAATTTTATTGAAAATTATTAAAAAATACAAAAGAAAATATAACAATATGGATGTGATTGCAGAGAGTAACATAGTACATTAAAGTTGTGAACATCTATTTTTGCCTAATAATAGTACAAATCTCCATTAAGGCAGAATCATCAGAAAAGAAAGAGTATCCAGAAGAAAGGATTCCCAACTACCGTACAATATTCCTATAAATATTTACACACAGTCATATTGAGATTATTATTTTACATTCTTCTTAAGATTCCTTTTTTGCAGCCAGGCATACCACCGGTCCCAACTTATATACCACCCCGATTCTTGTCTATCTCATAGGAGACTGGTAAGTTTGTCTGTCTCTGCACAGTCCGTGATCATTGCAGTTAACATAGGCTCCGATGGTATATTTTTGGATTTCCATTCTTGAGCGAATGAGATCCTGGCTGCCATGATGATGTGGAGAGCAAGATACCAATTAGATTTATTTAAATTATCTGGCTTCATGCCTAGTAAAAACGTTTCCGGGTTCAATTTTATCCTACATCCTATAATTTCAAAAATCCATTTTTGAATTCTATCCCAATATTCTCCTGCTCAGGGACAGGTCCACTAAATATGAAAGTAAGTTCCCAAATCAGCCTTCCAACAAACCAGGGAGGTTCCCGGGAACATTTTCGATCGTCTAGCCAGAGGGAGGTGCCACCTATACAGCATTTTATATGTATTTTTCTCATAGGAAACTGACATTGTTAATTTTAGGGTTTTTCCCCAAATTTCTTCCCATTTTTCAAACTCAATTGAGTGTCCCAAATTTCTCCCCCAGGCAAGCATCTAGTCCTTAATCACATCCTCTCCAATCCAACCTGTTAACAGGAATTGATACAGTTTGGATAATACCTTCTCATCCTTCCCCAATAAGATCTTATCAAGTTCTTGTAAGGAATTGTAGATTCCTCCCTTATTCTTGTCCTGTACTGTTCTGGATTGGACATGGTTATAAGTCCACCAATCTAACTCATAGCCTAGTTCCGCCAGCGTACTTTGAGATTTTATTCTGCCTAAAGGATCCAACAAATCTTGGTAAGTTAAGGCTTTACTTCTGTCATAAAGGGTTGGGTATATCATCACCTCTAAAGGGAAAAGCCAAATTGGAGTCATCAAATAACATTTATGTCTTATTCGATCCCAAGTAGTCATCAAAACCTTTCGGATAAAATGATCCATAAAATATTTGTGTTTTTGGGCTTCTCCTGACAAAAAATAATGCCATCCCTGCTGCAAATTGTGACCTTCCAAAATAAGGATTCTCCCCCTTCTCAAAACAATCCAATCTCTGATCCAAATTAAAATGGCCGCTTGATGATAAAACTGTGTTACTACAGTATTCATTAACTTACGACTGACTACAAGTAAGCCCAAAAATTCTGTTGCTAAGCAAGAATTTTATTAAGTGAGTTTTTCCCCCATTGTATGACCTTCCTTGCCACAGTTGCGAAGTGAATCACTACAGTTGTCCCAAAAGTGCTTTTTTCAAGAGGCAACTAGACTTTCTGGTTTTCTTTGAAGATGTTTCGCTTCTCACCCAAGAAGCTTCTCCTCTGGCTGGATCCATTCCCTACGATCCAGCCAGAGGTAAAGAAGGTACTTGGATGAGAAGAGAAATGTCTTCAAAGAAAAAATAAGAAAGTCCGGTTGCCTCTTGAAAAAGCACCTTTGGGATAACCATGACCTGGATGACTGAGCATCTCCATATCACTGCAGTTGTTAAGTTAGTAAGGTGGTTAAGGGAATCTGGGATTCTGTATTGACTTTGCTATATGAGTCAGTTGCCAAGCATCTAATTTTTATAACATGACCATGGGAATGCTGCAACAGTTATAAGTGTGTTTTATAATGCCATGTAGGGCTTTATAGCTAAGTACCAGCAGCACCTTGAAGCGGATCCAGAGGACCACCGGTAACCAGTGCAGCTTGTGCAGGAGAGGTGTTACATGGGAGTAACGGGAAGCTCCCGTAACCACCCGCGCGGCTGCATTCTGGACCAGCTGGAGCCTCTGGGTGCACCTCAAGGGCAGCCCCATTCCAGAAATACATTCCTGTATGTAGCTGAATTAATATTGAACTTGACCTATGTGGATCCTTCCATCAGCACAAATCACATGGATTATTCCATTTACCAAACCTTGCCAACATATTCTTTTTCCCAGTTAAGAAATAATGAGATTCAATAAAGGAGAACACTCAGTAATAGAGGAAAACTCCCCACCTGTGTAGAAGAGAATGATGAAAATAGTTGTATGTATAACATTTTCCCATGTTAACGGTGCATTTTCTACACCTGCAGCTTTCATGCTACAGTGGCCATCGTAGTGGTGGTGGATGTGCTCTACTCATTAAGCCTCTTTGTACAAAGAACATAGCGATATGTTGTCTGCCAAGCCATGAATTCAGTACTGATTTGAAGATCAGGTAGAACTGTTGCCTAGATGAATATTTATTTTTATTTTATTTTATTTTAGCAAATTTATATGCCGCCCTTCTCCCGAGGGACTCAGGGTGGCGAACAATAAATAAAAACATATAACACAATTAAAAAATAGTTAAGATCAATTTAAAACCCACCATTAAAATCTAAGTTAATAAATAATAAAAAAACCCAGGAAACAGGATCAGCCGATCTGGTCAAACAGCCAAGTCTTTAGGTCACGACGGAAAGAGTGGAGATCGGGGACCGTCTGGAGCTCGGTGGGTAACCTGTTCCAGAGGGTAGGTGCGCCCACAGAGAACGCCCTACCACTGGGTGTTGCCAGCCGACATTGTCTGGTTAACGGCATCCTGAGGAGGGCTGCCCTGTGTGAGCGCACGGGACGATGGGAGGAAGGCAGGAGATGGTCCTGCAAATACCCCAGATAGGAACTAGAGAGGAAAAAACATAACCAAATAGAATTTGTTTCACAGCTCTGTGGACCAAAACAACTCAAACATGTTCTATTTTCCCAGAAGAATGTAAGAAAGAGCACCTCTTCTTTAATTTCTTCATCGCATTGCTCATGTCTAGGTTCCTCAGGGTGTATATGATTGGGTTGATGGAAGGTACGATTAGGGTGTAGAACACAGAAGCCACTTTATCCGTATGAGACCGAGAGAAAGGCACTAAATAAACAAAGATGCAGGGCACAAAGCTGATGAAGACCACAATGAGGTGGGAGCTGCAGGTGGCCAGGGCTTTGCCTCCACTCTCTCTGAAGTGGCCTCGAAGGCTGTTGACAATGACACTGTAGGAAGCAAGCAAGGCAAGGAAGCACACAAGGGAAAGTAGGCCACTATTGGCCACAACCAGCAGCTCAGTGATGTAAGTGTCTACACAAGCCAGCTTGATCACCTGTGGGAGGTCACAGTGAAAATTGTCCAGAGTGTTTGGCCCACAGAATGGGAGCTGGAGAAGCAAGAACATCTGGGTGGTAGTGTGAATGAGGCCTCCAGCCCAACAGGAGGCAAGAAGTCTGATGCAACGGGGACGGTTCATACTGGCCATGTATGTCAAAGGGTGGCATATGGCCATGTAACGATCATAAGCCATGAGGGTTACCAGGAGCATCTCAGAGCCCCCAATTAAGTGGATAAAGAAGATCTGGATCATACAACCCATGAAGCTGATGCTCCTGTTACGGCTCACTAAATCTATTAAAAGCCTGGGTGTAGCCAGTGAGCCCAAGGTGATATCAAAGACCGACAGGTTGGCCAAGAAGAAGTACATGGGTGACTGAGAGAGGTGGGGTTCTCCATGCACTGTCACTACAATGAGGAGGTTGCCCATCAGGCATATTGCATAAGCAGCCAAGACTAATACAAAGAGAAGAAGCTGGATTGGCCGAGAATTGGAATGACCCAAGAAGATAAACTCTGTAACAGTAGAATCATTGAGGGCCACAAGTTGACCTGGAAGAAGTGAAATTGACATTGTTGTGAATTTAAAAACTTATCAACAAAAACTAGAAACGAAATGCTTCTTTACAAATTCCATTCTTGAAATATGGTATTTACAAACAAAATATTTCATTTTAGCTCTTGCAGATATTAAATAAGCGCCATACCCATGGTGACTTTCAGATCAGAAACTCGGTGGAACTATACGAATTGTGCACCATCCCATCTGAAAATCTGTGACCTCACAATCCATAAGACAATGGATAATCATCAGTGTCTTCTCTTCTTTTCTCTTGATCACTGACTGTAAAGGTGAGTTAGGTTCAGCAGTCATAATGCCATCATCATGTTTCCCCACTTTCACTGTGCCACTCTATCCATAATTCCATCATCTATCTGACCACTGCAGATGGAGATCAAGTGGGAAAGTCAGTATTATTTAATTATGCTAATTATATAAAGTCAGTTATATGGTTATGCTACCTGCTGATCATGTTTACCTGTGTGACTCTCCATCAACTTTAGACAGAATAAAGCTGCACCCTTCTCCTCAGATTAAATAATAAAGCAGCATGGATTTCTAGTCTCCACCATGAACAATTCTGATACACAAGATTTGGAGAATCACCCATGACCCCCTGGCTAGCATTCTAAAAAGTAGCTAAGGCCAAGGCAAAGACAGAAGTGGGACCCAGAGCAACAACTAAGCTGAATTTAACTGAATTTGCATTTCTGTTTTATACACTAAATCAACCAAGGCATTAATACGAGAATGATCCCCTAATATAAAAACCAAACCACCTGCAAACGTCTGTAGCTTATACTTTTCTTAGAAGAACCACAAGAAACTGGACCCAAATTAATTTTTTAAAAAAATAATAGAAGATTATGGTGAAGTTGCAGGACTGAAAATAAATAGAGAATGATCCCTTTGCCATAATTTGTTCGCCACACCATCTATAGTTTCTAGACAATATAAAGAATTTATGATTGTTTAGAGCAGTGGTTCTCAACCTGTGGGTCGGGACCCCTTTGGGGGTCGAACGATCCTTTCACAGGGGTCGCCTAAGACCATCGGAAAACACATAT
>JANHFM010000323.1:240690-253905 GCA_032468115.1 Grayia smithii | reverse complement strand
GGATCCCAAGATCCGTCATAAAGGTAGGCCCTCGATAGAGTGGAGGGCCAGGCCTGCGAGAGGGGGGAGTCTCGCAGCGCAAAAAGTTGGGCAGTTGTAAACATCTGAGTGAATCCTGAGTCCGGGGGATACAGATGGAAAAAGCAGGAACAAAAGTTCAGATGTTAAGTCCAGAGGGCAGAGCACAGTGATTAGTCGGTGTGGAAAAAGGAGGGGGGAAAGACTCCCAACGGCCATCCTCTCACGATGGCCGGTCAGAAAACAAAGTCCCGCAATGGCCGTCCTCACACAACGGTCAGTCAGGGGACAAGACTGTGGGGTAGATTGGAATCACCCCTCGTAAGTGAGATAATGGCATATACCAGTCTCCACTATTCCAGTCCGGCCAAGCCTGTGGTACAGTCCAGCAATGAGAGAAAAAGATGGTTTACAGCAGTAGGGGGAAAAAAGAGAAAAGATGTAATTCCGAGGGGGGGGATCAAAAGACATTGGGCAGGCCACTAATCCACCCAGGAGTGGTGTAGTAACGCCTTGGGACGTGAGGTAGACAGTCTCAAGGGGAAGAAGTTGGAAAAACATCCCCTGGACATCCTTCCTCGTCCCGGTCTTCCAGGCGTCAGTCACCATAGTCCCCCAGAGTTATACTTTCCTTGGGGGGCCTCCAGGTCTTCTTGGGGCAACTGGCCTCCAAACTCCTCCAGCCAGCACCCCATGAGTCCCCAGCATCTTGAGTCAGGGTGGCCTCTGAAGTTTTCCCCTCACCGATGCTTCCAGGCTCAGCTTGGGCCGCCAGTCGCCACTCCCCTGCCATCATCCGCCTGCTCACCAACGCCGGGAATTGGGTTAGGCTGCCATCCTCGCCGTCGTCCAGACGCCGCCAGACCGGCCCCAAGCACCTCCGGGGCCTCCAAAACGCCCTGGGAGTCCTCCGAGGCCAGGCTGACATCGCCGCCAACGGCGGGGGCCGCCTCCCAGATGGTACCATGCCAGCGGGTAGCCGGCGTCACGGCGAGAGTAAGGCGGCGGCAGTCCAGGCCCGGCTCCACCCCCGCAACAGCTCTTTCTTCATCCAGCCGCTGCCGCCCCAGGACTTGATCGTCCGGAGCTCCGAAAGGCTCCGTTTAGTCCTGGGGAACTCCCGAGGCTGGCGCTGGGGGCTATGATGTTAGCGAAGCCCCCGTGCCCTCCGCGTCCTGCCAAAAAGCTCCCCCGATAACGGGAGCACTCAGGAAGAAGCCGCCATTGCCGCACATGCACAGAAGATTAGGGAGAAGAGAAAGAAGAACTCTAACTGTATATACACCCTAAGGTGTTTGTTGACCATTAATATTATAGACAAATATTTCACATTCATCATGTTTAGAATTTCACTTGTGGGGGTAGAACTGTGATGGCAAACCTATGGCACGCTTGCCAGAGGTGGCACCCAGCGTCCTCTCTGATGGCATGCGTCCCCCCAGTTCAGCTCCGCTGCGCTTGTATGCACACCTCCCGCTGGCCAGCTGGTCTTCAGGTCTCTGCCATGCATGTGCGGGGGTGGGGTGCATGCGCGGGGCCATGCGTGCAGGAGCGGGGCACATGCGCAGGGGCCACAAGTGCATTTTGCATTTTGGATGTTCGGGCGTGCACGGCGCAAGCGTGCATGCGTGTGCTTTGGACACTCGGTCTGGAAAAGGTTAGCCATCACTGGGGTAGAACTATGGATCTTTAAAAAGATATCATAATGCATATTTCTGAGATATTTTCAAACAAACTGGTTCTAGCTGGTTCACACTGCTTTGTGATCCTTTGTGGGTTTCCTGGTGAGTATTTTTTTTTCTCTTTTTGTTGCTGCAAATCTTGACACATTACATTATTTGACACAATGGTTTGATACGATGATTTTGATACAAAATTAATTAAAATGATTGCACTCTCTTGTTTAGACAACTTAAAGTTTGGGAAAGAAAGAAAAGGGAAAGAAACATTCTTTCTGTATTAATTACAATTGAGGATCTCAACATTATTTGCATAAATTATTTGAGTTTTTCATCCACAGTTGAGTATGATGACATTGGGGAAAACAGAAACTGCTGCAAATTGCATCAAAGTATTTGTTAGACGATATATTTTGGTTTCGGCCTTGAGCTGATTACTTTGTGTTAAAATCTCCACTGTGTACAGGTAGTCCTCAAGATACAACCATTTGTTTACCAACAAGACTATGTCTTTCTATTTCTCTGTACACACACACACACACACACACTGTGTACAAACAAATAGGGACACACATTTGTATACACACATATTAATAACAAAAAGATGTTAGTTAAAATACCAGAAACATACTTAAAAAGAAAAAGATCTATTGAATTCCTAATTTCTCCCTTTTTGTACATCTCCTGCTGCTGAGAATTTTGACCAGCTAGGTCAAAATTGAGCAAAATAATCCAAGGAAGTCAAGAAGACTAGATGAGTATGGTCTGGCCATTAACTTGATGATGAGTCATTCCCCATTCCTTCATCCCATTTTATAAAGAAAAGAATGTTTTCTGCCTCAGAAACCATAGTAACAAATCATTAAATGGTTGGTTTTAAAAATGCAAATACAAAGAGCAAATTTTCCTAAATTACATTTTTCAATGCCTTTGGATTTTTCACTTTGAAAACAAAACAAAAAAAAAGACTTCATATTTGCCACTTTTTTTAAAAAAAAAAATCTGCATATTATGTTGACTCTTCATTGCTGTTCCTTAATTATAATAAAAGTAATAATGTTAACAATTCAGGATTAGTTTTGCTATTATATAATTATTAAGTTTGCAATAAAAATGGGAATAAAATTACAAAAAAAAGCAATATTGACTCCAGAGAAAACCAAAATCTATACGAAGCATTGCATTTATCAAGCCAAGGCACAATTATTATAAGCTTTCAGTTTTCAAGATACTTTGTTCAAAATAATGAAGTATTATTCATGGCGATGCAATAATAATAATTATTATTGTTACCAATATTAACAGATGAAACAATAGTAACTGTACATGTTACTATTGTATAATAATAATGATATGATCTGCATCATTTAAATGGAATGGATCTTTAATATTTTAAAATATCGTTTCAAAGGGAAGTTATTCATTCTGTTAAACTGGTTGCCAGGCCAGATTTTACTCTTTTATTCAGTAAAGCTTGAGAATATTCATATATGTACAGTAAGCATGTGTATGCACACACACACACACACACACACACACACACGGATCATCCATCAAAGAAGAGATGATTTAATAATATTAAGTCATAGTATGGTAGCTTGTTACCATACTGTTCTTATTATTCAAATAGAAGAAGTGATTCTCATCCAGGCAATGTTTGCTAATATTAAAACTTGAGGGCAATTTGGTCCCTATTTTCTAAAGCCACCATGGAATGCCTGTTGAGTCAAAGCCATCTGCCAGGAAGGGAATCAAACCAGTTTGATCTGGTGAGAAAAGGATTTTGTTTTTCTTTTGCATTCCAGAATTAACACTAGCATTGCCTGCCTGGATATTTGCTTCTGCACCCCTGTAACAGCTGCTTAACTGTCAGAGTTGTATAACAGTGGCACAAGATCATGTATGGGTTTGTAAGCTAATTTGAAAGACCTTTTTTATCACATCAAGAGATTGTAAGCACCTCTAAAGGAATGAATTAATGTGATTATTTTACTGGTAAGAGCAGAGGGCGACTATATTGGAAACCTTCAAGGTGCACTTCATGTTGATATTATTCTCCTGTAGCATTTTAACTAAACCATTATTAAATGTCTATGGAGATTTTCAGTCATCCAGGTCATGGTTGTCCCAAAGGTGCTTTTGATGATGAGTCAGCACTGAAGAAGCTTCTTGGATGAGAGGCAAAATGTCTTCAAGGAAAAACAAAGTCCAGTTGCCTTTTGAAAAAGCACCTTTGCGTAAACCATTATTACTAAAATAAACTAATATAATTTGAAGTTGCTTATCTCTAGGGTAATCTGAAATCTGGTATTGTATATAATCACCTCAGTAAGGGGGCATTGGATCGTTTCACTCTTGGTTTAATAACACAAATGGATACATACACGCACACCTTACAGAACAAATAATGAAGTGTATTATTTTTATCTAATTGTATTATTCCATTTTGTTTAGTTAAAAAGTTACTTTTTTTTTAAATGAGCTATTTCGAAGTCAATATTATGGAAGACCCAGATTTCTGTCACCATTCTGACTGTGGTTTAAAAACAGCAGTAGCTGTTCCTCCTCAAATTGTAAATCATTTATTAAATTGGATGCAAATTAAAAACAAAGTCTGAAACTGGAAAAAAATATTAGCAAATTTCTGTTCCTGGCTAGCAATGAACCCATCATCCCCCCCCCCATACCATTTAATCCCATAGCTGCAGATTTTAACCCATGACAGAAACAGTGGTCAGTTTACCACTGAATGTGGGTTCCTTTATAATTGGTGATTTCATAACAATTTGTCCTCTTGAAAATACTTTAAAATTTACTATAACAAGCATTTGATGGCTGGAGGTCAAACTAATTGAATCACAGTACAAAGTGGATAATAATTATTCTTTTCATTTGCTGGGAAGGAAAGGTTTTTCATTCTTATTTTCAAGTATGTTAAATGTATTGTGTTATTTACATGACAGGTGCCAGGAAACAGTCCTAACTGTTGTCATAAGTTGACAACTACCTATAAGTGACTTCCATTTTCCAGTCCCCTCCACTAAGAAGAAAGAGGTTGGCTCAATAACACAATGTGTCTGCTATAAAACTATTATTGTATTACTGGGACTCACAAAGTTAATGACAATCATGTCACTAAGATAAACTCTTAATTTTGGCCAGTAAGATGGTAAGGAATAGTTTAATCAGTTGAGATGTTGGATACTTAGAAGATATTGCAAGTATGCAAATAACAGCTTAAAGGACTTTATATAAAGTTGTTTTTAATGTCTCTGTTTTACAGCTTGTTTATTTTCATTATCTGTTTTGGTTATTTTTAAATGTTTGGCACGTAAGCAAGAGAGCCAATAAAGACTAGTGGGTAATCTGTTACTGGTCTTGGGCCAAACAGACTGAAGACCAGAGTCCTTCAGCATCAAATGTACAGATTAATCTGCAAGCAAATTTTAATCTCCAATTAAAATGTTAGCTGATTCATATATCAATCAGAGATCCAAGATTTTAACTCTAGGCAAACAGATGGATGTTTTAGCAAAGAACTATTTGCTTATAGTAGGATAATATGAAGCAGATCCAAGTCTTGGCTTCTTCCCAGATTACAAATATTGTAAGTAGATAAAAGAAGTCCAGAAGTAGGACATTTATCTGTACGATCTAAGAAAATGTTAACTCAAGCCTGAGCAAACTTCAGACTTATGGGATTTCTTTTTTTTTAATTACAACTCCCAAGAATTGCCAAACCAGAAACTTATATTTAGAATTAAAGAGTCTAGAGATTTGTTTCAAACTCAGTAAATTTCACTTTTTCATAGAAAAATCCCGTGCTGGTCATGCAAAGATTTGTGGGATATAATTGAATATAATTTATTATTATAAGTATTACAAAATAGTTGTTTTGATGTAAATAACGAGGAGTTAGAAAACCTCTCTGGCTTATTGTAGATCTGTCCCTGATCTAGCAGTACATTCAGATCGCTGTCTTTCTAATCTAATATGCTGTTCGAGAATTTTAAACAATGTTCTCTTATATATGATCATATATGACAATATTTTGAAGGTTCTAGGTCCTTAAAGGCATATGCCACTCCTTGTTCCTTTGTTCTGATTGTTTTTGCTCTTTGGAGACAAGAACCTTTCAGCTTGTAGAAGAAAATGACTTAGGATGTATAAATCATCAGCTGTATAACTGTCATTAATGGGTCACTTAAAACAACATTTTAGATTCGCTCAGGCAACATTTTAGTTTCTATACCAGCATAAAGTACCACCAAGTACTTCCTTTTTAGTTTTTTTTGGGGTGGTGGGGGTAGTAAGGGGGTTGTTTGTGTGCTTCTGCTGTTTTGAGTTGTTTTATCATTTTTTAAATGGAAGAATTAAGAAATAAACAATGAATTTGTCATGACATTCTAGTCTGGTAACAAAGAAGATGGATAGCAACCTCTTCCAGATATATCCTGCTAAATCGGATTAAACTTCTAATGAGACTCTTTTTCTCCTCTTAGACCCCTGGGGGGATAGGTTAGGCAAAAAGTTAGAGACTTGATTGAAAGCTAAATTCCTCCTTCATCCAGTCTGTCACTTTCACTGCTACTTCATCATGCTGACTGTCTCCTGTTACTATATTTGGCCTACTAAGACAGCCAATAGCTTTTCCATAAACCGAAAGTCTTGGCAGTTCTTATTTTCACATTTCTGTGAAATCATAGCATCTTCTTCACCAGTGTTAATATCAGAGTTTAGACTAAGAGCTTAATCAGTTTCTGCAGATGTTGATTTTATTATTTTTGGGGGGTGGGTGTTCTGCGCTTGCCAATTACAAGCCAACATGTGTAATATTTACATTTTAATTCACCATCTCATTCATATCTGCACAGCTCTGCTAAATGGCTTGTAGCTCACATTTGCTGTTAGCACATGGATAATTGCAGTTTTCAGGAATTGAAGGTTGCATAGCAGCTGTTATTTTTGTCCTTCCACCCTCCACCCCCAACCCATTTGTCAAATTAAGTGCAAAGTTAACCACACTTTGGAGAAAATGGCTGCTTGCCCAGTCTGCATTCCTGCTCAGCAAACTAGTTTAGCCTTGAAGGGTCCAATAAATTGGCCAGCTTGGAAAAGTGATGATGCGGCTGGAGCATCCTTGTGTCAGGTGACTGCCTCCAGTTACTTGCACCCTTCCTGACCAAGACAGAGAGTCCTCCTCAGTTCACCTTCCTGTTCCTTCTCAGAGGCTGGTTGACAAGCAAATGTTTTTCAGCTCCGTCCTGTCTGTAGTCTGGGGTTGGGTTGCCAGCATTTGTGGTTTTACAATCACTTTTTCCTATTTTTAATGAGAGCAAGACAAGATGGGGAAACTGACTCTCATTTTCTGGCCTTTGGTTGTCAAGGGAAAGAACTGTCAGAGCAGCAGAGGAAAAGGTGACAAGTAACAGTCGTGGCTGGGTGGGTGTGCCAAAAGTGTAAGCATTGGGTGACAAGTCATCATGTTTTCTCCCGCCTTCCTTTTTTTTTTTCAGTATGACCTACACCTACACCTTTAAAGGAAGTGCTTCCATATGCCCTTTTCCCTTTCCATATCATTTTTCACACTCTTTATGCCGGGATTACACAGGTGCCTACTAACAGTCCATGATCAGAAGTACACGAGAATAAAAGCGGCTCGGTCAGGCACATGACACCAGATAAAATTGAATTTGAAAAACAGACTTTTCTACGTGGGAGAGAAAACCCTTCCAAGATGGAAACAATCTGAGGCATTTCCGAGCTACCAACAGTCCTGTGAGGTAGGCCACTAAATTATCCCATACCTTTTTTATTTTTCCTTGATTCAAATTTGGTATAGCCGTCGAACTCCAATGGACTGGGCGGCATAGAGAAACCAGTAAATGCATGAAAAAGATAAGTCATAAAACCATACAAACTCGAGATTAAAACAATCCTAAAGCCACACAAAATTTTTAATTAGATTTTAAGGTGATGAACCTAGGATGGGACAGGAATTGCTGGCAAAGGCAGGCCTCAGGTGATCTTCTCCTCTTGCTCAGTAGGTTCTCTCTGCCTTACTTACTCTGGCAACCCCCTTCTCTAATTGTAGTGCAGTATGAACAGGAGTTCATCATTTCCACGGCACATGATTTTGGTAAACTTGGCCAGTGAAAATTCACCGAGTCAAGGAGTTAACTTTAAAAAAGCAAAGGCCTGAGACAGGGCGGTAGATTTTCACGTGATATCCAAGAGATTTGCTCCCAAAGGGCTAAACACAATGCCATAGCTCCTTTAGAAGTAGCCCTTTCTCTCCCGCAGTATCTGGAAGGCACTTCTCCCAGTTCCTTGGCAAGCGAGAGGGGGAGGATCCCCACACGTCTGCTGCTGCAGCCTCCTTTAAAGGAAGTGAGCATTTTCTCCTTTGCTTTGATGTGCCTCTGAGGAATTGCTATGAGGAGGCAACGAGTTTGTAAAGGGACAAACTTCTCCCCCACCCCAAGTCACCAGCTGTTTTCATGGAGTGGGATTCAAAGATTCTGCTTCATTCTCCTTGAAGATGAATTTCCTTTGCCAGAGGGAATGCTTCCATTTGCAACATGTCTGTGAAGAGGAGCTCCTTCCATTCACGTACAGCAGGGGTGCAGATGGGAGAGCTTCTGAGAGCTGCGTGAGCTCCCCAGTATCCATTTGTGGCCCAAGAGCCCTCTAGAGTGGGTGAAGAACCTTGGAGTCTGTTTTTGTATTTGAAGAAATTATGGGAAATTGAGAGTTTTAAACCTTGTGGAAGGAAGCTTAAGGCAGATGCAAGCTTACACATTGTTCAGGCCCCAGAACCCGTTAAGTCTTTTTTTAAAAAAATAATCCAGAATCCCCAATCAAGAGACCAAATTCTAATAGTAATAGAAAATCGACTGCATTCAAGTGAACAGCTCCTTCCTTCTTGTCTTTAGTCTCTCTGTCTCTGTCTCTGTCTCTGTCTCTCTCTCTGTGTCTCTGTCTCTGTCTCTCTCTAATGCAGCCCCCTCAAGTTGTGGCAGTACTCTTGAGTTCTGCAGATGACAGTTTGAAAGTCCCTGGCTCCAGGCACTCCTTTCAATCCTTCATGTGCCCATGTTCCACTTTCCAAATAGCTCCTAGAGCACCTGCCCTCCACAGTTCAAACAAAGCTGGCAAAATTATGTATGCCTGATCTATCACTTGAGTTCTGGTAGAGCAGCATCTGATCATCTCCTTGCTTCACCCTCCCCACAGTCTTGCTGGGACTATTAACTGGGGGAACAACTGACTCTTCACCCAGCTAGTTGTCTGTCTGCTGAAGGATAATGTATTTACAAGGAAATGGCACAGAACAGTTCTAAGCTTTGTGTGTGTGAATCCCAGGGCAGGCACACGCCCTGCCCTACCCTGCGTCCTTGTTCAGCAGAAGGAAGGATTTCCCAGCATAGTAGGTGTAAGCATTGAGCAATAGAGGGCATGAAACTCCCCCTCCAAGTTTCTCTTCCAAACTCAGGAGTTGATGACGATGATTATGATGATAAAAACTGTAAGATATTCCAAATAATACATCTACACAAGTCAGCAAGTCTCAGGCCACCCCCTACTTGGCAAGTCAACATTGCTTGAGTTGCGGACCACAACATTTTAATTCCCACCACCACCACACACACATCTGATTCAGACTGATGAAGAAGAAGAGAACAGGCATTCATAATCTTTTTCAAAGAGAACTTTGGAGAAATATTTAGGGGAAGCATACGATATTCCTGCAATTGTTTAATTCCAGGGCTACCATGAGTAGGGTGGGAATGTCTTGCCTTCAATTCTTCAGCAGTTTTGTAGGCTCTCTGGTTTCTCATACTTTCATAAAAGAACCCATGGGAGGGGTGTGTTTTTAGTTTGGGAGTGGGGCATTACAAAAACTTCAGAATGAGCAAAAATGAAGGAAGGAAGGAAGGAAGGAAGGAAGGAAGGAAGGAAGGAAGGAAGGAAGGACGGAAGGAAGGAAGGACGGAAGGAAGGAAGGAAGGAAGGAAGGAAGGAAGGAAGGAAGGAAGGAAGGAAGGAAGGAAGGAAGGAAGGAAGGAAGGAGAATAACATGAACAGAATCACTACCAGCTATTGAAGGTCACTCAAAGCAAACCAAGAATAATTCAAGAGGCACTGAAAAATTCAAGCAGCTTAAAAATAAAGTAGAAACATCTTATTCGAGTCTTAGCATCATTTAGTAAGAGAAAATCTCCTTTGAGTCATACTCAACTTTTGATGATGTCATGGATACGTCTTGTGTATTTTTCTGGACAAAAATAGAGAAGTGGTTAGTCAGTGCCTTCTTGTAGGATGTTTGTTCAATTTCTCAGTCTACTCTGCAGCTGTGGGTTTTTTTGGTGGCCTTTCATCCAAGTGTTAAACCAGATCTTATCCTGGTTGCCTAGATCAGCCAAGATCAGCTGGATGTTCCTTTTCTGAATCTCTGTTATCTTAGAATCAAGTCAGATTGATTGCTTATTTGGCAGCTTCCTCTATTCCTATGAAGATATATATATATATTTTTAGTCATCTTCTTTGAACCCAGCTGACCTCTCAGGATGGTTTTGCATATTGGAAGAAGGGCAGGATGCTGATGCAATCGATAAAAAGCGAGCCATTGCTTAAAGCTCATAATCTACCAGTGCAGGATGTGTTCGTTTGTTAAAATCAGCATTTCTGAGCTATATTGTGTAAGGTGCCAGATTCATTTGGGAATGGGCAGCATATAAATTTGTAAATAAAACAAAACAATAAAATGCATTGGTATCAATGCTCGTTGCAGGAATTTGTATTCTTTTACATATAGGGATCCAGTTTTATGCACTTGACAAGACGATCTTAGAACTGTATAGTTCTACGCATGTTTGTGTTTAGAATTATAGATTTACAGGTTTGGCCATTCAGTTCCTTGGGGCCTTCCCTTAGGAATGTTTGCAGAAAGTAACAGAATGGTTTCTCTCCATATAAGGTATTTACCAGTTACAGATGGCCATTAAGTCAAGCCCTGATTGGGATTTGAGTTCTCAAGAAATATAAATCAGTGTGAAACTCCTTCACATCAGGATAGTATCGTAGTTAAAATGTCAGACTCAAATTCAGAAATTCAAGTTAAAATCTCCACCAAAGGACCTTGGGCCAATTGCTATTTCTTCGTTCATCTTACCTAACATGATTGTTATGTGGGTAAAATTGTGGAAACATGCATGTATACAGGCATAACTGTGCATAATAAATAATAACAGTTGCCCCCAAATTTATGAAATACCATTCCTCCCCTGTTTTTTGACTTTTAGGGGAGCTTGGAAAGTACCAATTTTTCCTTTGGCATCTGGTGGTGACGGAGGTCTTTGAAGCTTTTTCTGAGTTATTTCTTTTAGATTTGGTCATTTGTTTAAAGTTGTGTTAATGTTTATTTCTTGTAAGCTGCTTTGAGCTCCAGAAAAGTTACTCTTGAAAAAACACTGATATTTCAAGATCTATTCTCATTGCTTTCCTCAATTTCTGCAGAACTTGGTGCAATAATAACTTCTCAGGTTTCTGAGCCAAAATTATCACCCGGGTCACCAATCTGAAGATTGCTTGCTAAAAGCGATAATGATTAAGAAGTAGCCTAAACTATAAAGCAAAACTCCAAAGCTTTGGTTTTCATCAAGTATTTTGGAACGGACTGCTAAGACACAAGACCTGTGACTTCATCTTTCATTCCAAGATAAACTGTTCACAGGGAATGGGAAAGAACTCTGTGTTTTCGTCTAAAGATTTCTATATCTACAGATCTGGGTTCACATATCTTATTAAGTCATGGCTTGTCTAACCACAATTTATTGAATAAACCACATTTGGCTCGGCTTCTCACAGCACATGAAGCCAAAACCACCCATCACATGATAGCTCAGTGCAGTATGCAAACCCTGCCAGAATTTGATAGTTGGCTAGATTTAGAAATTAAGGAGCAGACGTTTTGTAGAAAATAAGATGAGAAATAAGCAAATGTCAAATTTCCTGGAGAAAAGTTTTTTAGGTAGTTTTGTCAAATTGCTTAGAAATTGATTTTTTTGTGTGCATGTGAGAGGGAGAAGGAGAAAGTGTGTGTGTGTGTGTGTGTGTGTGTGTGAGAGAGAGAGAGAGAGAGAGAGAGAGAATTGTACATTACTGAGTTGCAAGACTATGGATAATATATATTGTAATTTAGAACTTGATGAGCAGATTTGGATAATAAGCCAACTGTAGCTTGTGATTACTGTTGAATGTTCCTGTTTTTGCTAGTTGACTCCTCTTGGTGTTGAAGGCTCCTGACTTTCATCTTCAGGAACTGAAGAAATTAGAAATTTTGGTTGCCTTGTTACTCTAGCACTTTGAAGCTATGTGAGTAAGAAGTGTGCATGAGTTGATCCTAGCCAGCTCAAGGAATGGCAGAACGAAACAGCCATCTTAAGTGAAGGATACAACAGTAGCTCTGTCCCTGGGTTTCCAGACTCTGTCAGCTTTTCTTCTTTCAGAGTAAGAAGGCTTAAAGGTGGTCTAGGACAGGTGTTTGAAATGACAGTATCTTAAAGGAGGGGTTCCTCTTCTGAAGTCCCAGGGAAGCTTGCAGCACCCATGAGCTCCAATTGTGCTTCTCGAAAAAAATTTCCAAAATTTGTTCCCTCCTTTGCAACATTTAATGTAACAGAAGAGCTGATTCAGTAGCCAGAAAACAATCCTTTTAATTGTACTTAATTAAGTGACTTTCACCTTATTTAGATTTGTGTGTACTTGACATTGCACTGAATTTAAGTTTTGTTCTGGTCTCATTTACTTATTGATTTTGGAGACTGGTCCCTCATAGGGGATCTGAAAAGCAAAACTGATCCAGATCTAATGAAATGGATCAGAAAAAAAGAATAGGTCTTTGATCTGAAAAAAAAAAAAAGGAGCACCAGAGTCATATTCAGGGAAGGATACTCTGCCCCATTTAAACTGAGAGTCTTAGCAGATATAATGCAAGGTGCAGATTCTATTCAATATTCCAGTACAGATGGATGGTATTTAAACCTGCTCATTTTGTGACAGGCTTGATATATTTCCCCAGAATGTGGATCTTTAATAGACCAGTTTACTTTCCACTGGGATCAGTGGTGGGTTCTAACTGGTGTTACTACCAGTTTTCTTCAGGCACGCATGATTGCTGTGTACATGCTCACTTCACTCACATGCGCGCCGAACGGGCACTGAGCGCATGCGCATTACATTTATTCCCAACTGAGACGCGGGAATTGGCCCTGAAAAAGCCCTCTGCGCAAGTGGCAGAGCAGTTGTCCCCAGCTGAGGCGCGGCAAAGAAATAAAGAGAAAAAATAAGGTAGGGGCGGGCAGGCGGGCAAAGCTCCCGGTCACGGAAAACCGGTTTGGTGATGTCACATTGTCACTGCTATCGGCTTGTGCGAACCAGGCCGAACCATGAGCAAACCACCATTGACTGGGATGTTACATCAAGGTTAGTGTAGCTGCTATGTAAGTATCATGCT
>JANHFM010000323.1:114416-124471 GCA_032468115.1 Grayia smithii | reverse complement strand
AGAAAGAAAGAAAGAGAAAGAAAGAAAGAAAGAAAGAAAGAAAGAAAGAAAGAAAGAAAGAAAGAAAGAAAGAAAGGGAAGGCACTACTAGTTATCATTTTTTCAGACCTGTTTTCAGCTTTTATTCTCATCATCTTCCTTGATATAATTGTTTCTTCCTTCATAGAAGGATTCCATCCAGTCAGGAAATAAAACATGATTGTGTTGATGTCGTGTAGTGGTATAGCTAATCAGGTTTGAGTAGTAATGACATCTCAGTGCATAAACAAAGCTGTTTTAATTAGAAGTAATAAAATAAAGGCCCCTATGAAACAGCTCAGTTGTTCTCACCCTGTAGGACTTGATCATATTATGTCTCTTCAAAGGCAAAATGTTGCTGAAGAGAGAACACCTTTTATAATACTTGCAAATATCTGTAGTTTTTAATGTATCTGAACACTGCCACTTTTAAAAATGCAGATTGTTTTCAGTTTCTTTGGCTATATAGTTTAATGGAATGGGGCACAGTGGGTTTTTTTTACTATTTTTGAAAAGGACCTCAAGCTTAAAGAAAGGCAAGCAAAATAATACCACTTTAACTTACATCAGCGGTATTTTGCCGAAGTATGAAAAATGTAATAATAATTATTAAACAGACGATCTTAAATGAGAAAAAAAATAAGAGATGAGAAAAGCGTTTAGTGGTATCTTACTAGCCTGTCAATCAGTGGTTGATTGCCAAGCAAGTTCACTGCTCTTATGTTTTTGAGAAATCAGTGGGACTTGGCTAATTTTTCCTATTGCTTTCATTGGGAAATGTAACTTTCCTGCTCTGGATTTAACATAAACTTCTTTTCCGTATCCTAAATATTTAATATGACCATATTAGTATAACTAGTCCTTATAATTGTAATAATGCATGAAATTTCACATATAGTTGTCGATTGATGGAATGTTATCTGTCATCTAAACAGGAAGGAGCTATTCTCACACACTCCCTACCACTCCCCCAGGTTCCCCAATACCTTAAAATCTTGTCTGGATTTAGGGAGTACAAGTAGTCATCATTTAGTGACTGCCTCATTTAGCAACCAACAGTGCTGAAAAAAATAACTTTATGACCAACCCTTACACTTACAGGTCTGTAAAGCAAAAGGAAAGTTGAAGTAGGATCATAAGCAGTCACAGTTTCACTTAGTGACTGCTTTGCTTAATGACAGAGCCACTAAACAAGGACAGCCCTTATAGTGGGGAGATTGCAGGAAAGAGGATAGGAGGAGAAAATCTCATCGAAGATACACACAACATTAGATCTAGCCCATTTGAATTATTGCTTGGGAAAAAAAAATTAAAATTTTGAACGTTCATGAGTTACGCTGTAATATTTCAAAATGGAAAGCAGCAAATTGCCATGCCTTTCCAACAGATAAAATGATGGTGATCCAGCCACACAAGCACTTCCATGTCTCAATGGCTTGTTTACATTTTTCCTACTAACATTTAAAGAATTTAACCAGAGGAGCAGTCATATATCATATGATCTCTAAACACAGCTGACCATTGGATTGTAATAAATGCTTTTGTAAGCCAAAGCCCATTCTGAGCATTTGACAAACCGAGGCAAAATCAGCAGTTCTTTTTGCCCTTAACAGAAAAAAGACATGCTCTGATTACATTAGGCCCATGATATGCAGTCTCATAACAGGAAGTAACATAACCACATCTTTAATTGGAAATTGGAAAATCCAATTAAAGGATGAAAAAGCCCAAACAGAAGAACAAACCACTACGGGGGGGAACATCCTATTACTCACCTTTCAGCCAAATAAACTGAGATATGATTCAAATAAATGCAGCTCCCCACCCCATTTTACAGTGACTGATCCAGTTACAGCAATGGTCTCCAACCTTTCCTTTTGGCGGATTGGCGAAGGGGCGGGGGAGTTGTGTGTGCGCTTACCCATCACTTGTGCGGCCCGGTTCCAAATGGGCCGTGGCCTGGTGGCTAGGGACCCCAAAATTACAGTAATGCATCCTATTGCTGCTTCTTTCATTTCTACGAAACATTTATTTTAAGCACTGTGCATACACATAGTCCTCGACTTACAACCACAACTGAGCCCAGCATTTATCTTGTTAAGTGAGAAATTTGCTAAATGGGTTTTGCCCCGTGTTGCGAGTTTTTTCCTGCCACTTTTGCTAAGCGAATCACTGCAGTTACTAAAATGTATTAACCTGGTTGTTAAGTGAATCTGGTTTCCCCATTGACTTTGCCTGTCAGAAGGTTGCAAAAGGGGAATCACGTGACCTCGGGACACTGCTACCGTCATAAATACAAGTGACTTGCCAAGCATCTGTATTTTTATTCACACGCTGCAATGGTCATAAGTGTGAAAAATGTCACTTTTTTCCAGGGCCGTTGTAACTTCAAACGGACACTAAACAAACTGTTGTAAGTCGAGGACTACCTGTACTGATCTTGACAACAGTATTAACTCTGCTGTTTCTTTCTTTCTTTTTTTTTCTTTTTAATGTCTTACAGAATGGCTTTGCTGTTGTACGACCTCCAGGACACCACGCTGATCCCTCCACAGCAATGTAAGGAGAATCACCTCTGTGTCTTCTCTCCTCTGAGACCATCTTATCTTCCTGATCGACACAAGCCCCTTAGAGTCCTTCATGCCTGGGCTTTCAATGTTCCACACACTCTCTGTGACATCACAGGCACAGTTGGAACCCAGGGGCATTGAGTCTGATCTTAACAGTGGTCAAGCAGGCTGAGAAAGTTGGGGAATGCAGTCATAAGCAGTAATGGATACATCAGATGTAGGCCTGGATTTATGTTCAGGTGATTTGATTAACCAAGGTGATAAGAGGGAGCAGGGTTCTGTCCATCAGAATCAGGCAGAAATAAAGAGAAAACAAAAAAGAAGACATAGGAAAACATCAGGCTAGAAAGTGGGAGGCTGTGAGTTCTAGTCCTGCTTTAGGGAACTTATTTAGCCGGGTAAGTTTGGGTTAGTGATTCTCTTTAAGCAGCAGGCAAAGGCAAGAGTCAACATTGGCTCAATGGTACACATGCACGCATGTACATGCGCACACACACACACACACACACACACACAAATGGGAGGGCAGGGCTCCAGTTGCTCGGCTATGATAGCTACCTTGATGCTTTTTATGCCCTCTCATAAGATGCCACTGGTAATACTTAGCTTTTGTTGTTGTTGTTGTTGAAAGCTTCTGATTTGATCTCAGAGCAGCTGTTTTTACCTACAAAGGAAGAACAATTGCTTCCAGAATAAGAAGCATATCCAGATTTTTTTTTCCTCTTTTTTTTTTTTTTGAAATGACTAGATTTAAAACCTTCTGTCCAGGCTAGAATGAGCAAGGATAATTTCTTATTTCTATTCCTCTGAACAGGAAAAAAAAACAACCACAAATAATAAAGCTAGCCAGCCCCTGCATGCCTTTTTTTAAAATTTTCTGGATCACAGTAGAAGAGAAGCAGCCTGCCATCTTCCAGATGTTTTGTCCTAAACTTCACATAATCCCCCTGCCATTGTCCAAATAGTTGGAAGTGAGGCTTGTATCAAAACATTGAGATCTCGAAGTCTTATGGGTCAGCTTGCCTGGCCCACTTCCAGGTTATTCCATCTTCTCACTAATTTACATTGTAAAAATGAGTTACATCAGTATTAGCATTCAGGATGACGAGTTGCTTGTTTTATTTTATTTTATTTATTTTTAGTTTAGTTTTAGTTTAGTTTTAGTTTAGTTTTAGTTTAGTTTAGTTTTAGTTTAGTTTAGTTTAGTTTAGTTTTGTTTTGTTTTAGTTTTAGTTTTAGTTTTAGTTTTAGTTTTAGTTTTAGTTTAGTTTAGTTTAGTTTAGTTTTGGTTTAGTTTAGGTTTAGTTTAGTTTAGTTTAGTTTTAGTTTTGTTTTGTTTTGTTTTGTTTTAGTTTAGTTTAGTTTTAGTTTAGTTTTAGTTTAATTTTCACTCATTTCATTATCAATCAACTCTGGGCAGCTATTTGTCTTTATATAAGAAGCAATTGAGATGCGTGTTGCTGGGTTTCAATAAATTTGTGAAAGTATTCCAACCAAAGCAATGCACCTGAAATACCGGTGCAGAGGTGACCCATTTCACATGCCACATCGGACCTTTTCCAATGTTGCCATTACAAAGTAGTGAACGTGATATCGGAGAAAGAGGCCATTTACAGAATATTTTCAGTTGAGCTTGGTTTGGGGCAGGTCTCCACCAGCCAGAACGTGTGTCTTTGTAATGCTGAGCCCTAATGCAGCACAATCAATTAATTAATTAATTAATGCAGCACACTAGAGTGCTACTTTACATTAGCACATTAGAGTGGAAGAATGCAGCAAATTGCCCCTTGATTGTGTAACACCTGCCCCCTGTGGTCTCTGCAGGACTTAGGAAATGAGTCTCTCTTGCCCGTACTGTAGGATGGGTCTTTGCATGAGAAGAGATTGGATCACTTCGGGGAGGCTGGTGTATTCCGGTTGGGCAAGATATCCCATAAATACATTTCCTCTCTATTTTTGGTTGTTCAGCAGCTTCTTGTTCTCCTTGTTCCTTGGCAGGGGTTTCTGTTTCTTCAATTCGGTGGCAATTGCAGCCAGGCAGCTCCAGCAAAAAGGAAAAATCGGCAAGATATTAATTGTCGACTGGGTGAGTTCCTCTTCTCACTTGTCAGACAGAAAATTTCTTGTTATCCCTGTGGAAATGAAAGAAAAAAAAAATACCCCCCGACCTGGCACTCTTTCGATCTACTATCCTACAAGCCCCATAATCCCCTCCACCAAGCTGGTTGACTGTCAATTCCCACACCAACTGAGTTTTCCAGTACACTAGACATGACAAAAAGGGAATTGAGGAGTTGTCATGTTGTGGTAGGAATCACATTACTGCTATAGGTCGTGTGCATGGGTACAAGATATTACATGAATCCAGCAATTGTGTTTTGCTAACTTGGGTTTAATGTTGTGTGTGAATTTGACCGATTGGAAGGCACAGCATTGGAGGAAGGCTATAGTAAGATATAAAATAGAAGAGCACTGGCAGCTAATGGCCATATGTGTACCAACTTACAGGGTTTATGAGCCACGGTGGTGCAGTGGTTAGAGTGCAGTACTGCACGTACTACTGCTGGCTGCCTGCAATTTGGCAGTTCAAATCTCCCCAGGCTCAAGGTTGACTCAGTCTTCCGTCCTTCCGAGGTGGGTAAAAGGAGGACCCAGATTGTTGGGGGCAATAGGCTGACTCTGTAAACTGCTTAGAGAGGGCTGTAAAGCACTGTGAAGCAGTATATCAGCCTAAGTCATATTGCTATTGCTAGAGTTTGTTCTAAATGATGCACTGTAAGCATTGGGTTATGAAACTTGTCTACCTTCAGGTTCCTAGTCCACAAGACTAAAATAAACCCCCCGCAATAAAGAAACAAATGAACCTAACTAAAATGACCTCTCATGATTTGTTTCTCATCCAAGAAGCTTCAGTTCATGTTTTTTCTTCTCATCCAAGAAGTTTCTTCAGCTCTGTTTTTCTTTGAAGATGTTTCGTTTCTCATTCACTTTGAAGACATTTTCACTTCAGCTCAGCACTGGGACCTGAAGAAGCTTCTTGGACGAGAAGCAAAACATCTTCAAAGAAAAACAAGAAAGTCCAGTTGCCTCTTGAAAAAGCACCTTTGGGGCAACTTACAGGCTTCTTACCTTCTCTCTTCCTCCCCCTCAGGATGTTCACCATGGTAATGGGACACAGCAAGTTTTCTATAGAGATCCAAATGTCCTCTACCTCTCCTTGCATCGTTATGATGATGGCAACTTCTTCCCTGGTAGCGGAGCAGCTGATGAGGTGATCCTCCTGTTTTACACATATCTTGGTTTCCCTAAATCAAAATATTACTGATAATAGTACAGGAAAAGGGAACCTCCAAATTTCAGCACAATGTGATTGTTGGTAAAATTTTAACCTTGCAAACTTAATAGCATATCTCAAACCACTTGAAACAACTACTAGATCCTGATCTAGTTATGTGCCAGGAATGTCTCTCCCCTCCCCCACCTCACATCTCTATAGGATAGAGAAAATGCAAATCTCCACGAAATGCTCCTGTTCAAAAAAAATGATTCCTTTCCATATACTGTTTTTTAACAACTATTTATTTTACTGCATTTCTATCTTGCCTTTTTCATCTTGCAACGGATGTGGGAATTTCAACAATTCTGTCCCCAGTAAGAGTTCTGTGAGATATGTTGGGTTGACTGGCCCAGAGTCTCCTACAGAGCTCCATGCTGGAAAGGGAATTGAACTCTATCTCTCCAACCCCTTAATCACTACCCATAGTACAAACAAAACTAGATAGTCAGTTAACTCAAATTAGTGCATGGCTAGAGTGAGCCATCCTCACTCGTGGCTTCTTCTAAGTTTGAAGGATCACAATGCTTCCATAAAAACAGAAGCTACTGGGATTCTTAAAGGCACAGGAGCCCTCCTAAGAAACAAGATCTGGCCACTTTATGCTTTACTGCCCTTATTACCTACAATCTCTAAACTTCTGTATGTCCTATCTGTTCAGTTCCTCTGCCTGTAGTTGGTATCTGTTTTTCTTGGGGGTTTTTTGGTTCCTAGTGGCATTTTTAGGTCTCTTGGACTTCTGCCCCCTTAGCTTTTCTTTAACTTTACCCAGACTCAACCTTCCTAGTCTTTTAAGTCTAACTCAGCTGACAAACATCCCTCTCTCAGAGACTCCAACCTCAGCCTTGTTCCCCAAGTGCGCTGGTGAACCTTCTGCTCAGTCCATCCACATGGAGCCTTTCTTGGCTCCAGATTAGAAAACATAGATGTCCCCTTGGAAATTCATCAAAATTTAAACAGCATTGGTTTCTGACTTCTTCTTCTTTTTCTTCTTTTTTTTTTTAAAGGGATGTTAGAAACTAAATGCATTCGAGGAGCAAGAAAGTTCTCTGGAGAACTTCATTAAGCTAGAGCTGAACATGTCCAGCTCTCAGAAGAAGACAGAGAACTTTGCCCTCCGCTGAGGGTGGGAGGAGGGGGGTATCAGCTGGGCTTTTCTGGTATTTCAAATCCATCATGCTTTACAACCTGCTTTCAAAAGGGCTTAGTGCTGAAAGTGGCCAGGACTGGAGTTGGCCCCCATCTGGTTCTCATCTCTCCCTCCGAGCAGGAGATATCAAAGGGGCTGAAGCATTGTTTATGATGCCGCACAAATCCCTGGGAGACTGTGGCATATCACTCAAGGCTTCCCCCTCCCCACCATCCCCCTTTATGAGCTGTTTCCCCCCCCCCCTTTCATCAGACACACTGTCAGTTTTGACGGTGAGCCCTGCCCCAAAGGAGAGCTGCCATGGATTTTTTTTTCAACCCTTTCTCTTTTCTTGTCTTTCTCTCGCCCAGCTAACAGACATGGTGTGATTTGGAAGGGTGGTCACTTGTCCTTGAGAGAGAGGGTTTTCCTCCCACCCCTTTCCATTTTCTTCATTTCCCTTCTCCTCCTCCTCCTCCTCCTCCTCTTCCTCCTATTTATGGAAAATGCTACCGTTCCCTCTTTCCTTTCACACACAAAGCAAGCCAGGTTCTGGGTTCTAACTCCCAAATGAAGGGGAAGACATAGAGAGTTTTCTCTTGGAGTAAATCTCTGTCTGGGTCAGAAGCCTACCACCCAAAAAGCTAACAGAACTATATTTCACATGGAAAAGTTTGCCTGTTCTGTGCTGCATTCATGCCTCATCTTAAAACATTCATTGGCCATGGGCTCAACTTTGGAATGATCAGGTGTGCCAGAAGAGGTTAATAAACACTTACAAGCGGTCTCCAACATTTATGGGATGCCACATAAGTGTAGTGGAAACCTAGGTACCACCACCACCACTCTGAATTTTATAAAATCGGACGTCGTTCTTTGCAGGGGAGAAAGAGAGGAAAATCAGTGTACTTCTGCACGTGAAAATAACTGAACATGTTTCCTTTACAAGAACATTTAAGTATAACATTGCACATGAATATTTTGGAAAACCACTGTTGCCTCCACTGTGCATTAGAATAGCACTTGGGATTTGATTCCCATAAGATACTGTATGTTTGATGTACAGTAAGGCTACGCAGCACTCCAGAAATAGTGCTGAAGGGTTCTTCCATTAATCATTCTTCTAAGGACCACCAATTTAGCATGAAAATTCTTCTATATATAACCTTCACTTTCTCATTAACTGGAAATTGTGGTGGGTTTTTTTTGGGGGGGGCGGGGGGAGGCAACAATCTATATTAACATTACCTAGGAATTATTTCCTGAGATGACATTTGGGAGAGAATTTTGGAATTGATTCTGATGTTTCATCCAGTACAGGAAGTAGCCCAGTTAAATTTATAATAGAAAAACGCTTATCCTTGTGATTGGAAAAATCAATGAGTTTCCTTTTCTGGGGCAAATGGAGAATAATTGCTTTGAGTAATTTTTTTTTTTAAGGAATGCAGCAAATAAATGCTGTATTTCAGAGAAAGAATTCCCAAAGAAGGGGTCATTTAATTCTAAGAGATTTGTGGTTTTGTTGAGGAAAAAGTATCTCAATAGCTAAAGATGTGAAATCTGATTTCTTATCATAGGAAAATGTAGTACTTGGGCTTCCCTCCCAGTTTATGGTAGATATGCTTTGTGTTCCAAAGAATGCCTCCCACCCACACACCCAAAACTAAATGTTTAGTGCACAGGATCATTCACTAAAATAAGATCACCAGAAGCAAAACCATAACAGTGGAGTTAAGGAAGCATCCACAAATTGCTATTTTCCTGTTATTGAATGCAGGTCATGTATCCGGTGCTATCAGTATAATAAATTTAGGATTGGGATATTTTTTAGATTAATTACTTTGGACATTAGGATCCTCTACATGGCTGCAGTGAAGCTGTTCAGCTGATCTGGAGATGCGGTCATCTCAACAGTGGGGACCTGACTTGCTCCCTGTTTTTTCTTTTTCAGGTGGGCTCTGGGGCTGGAGAAGGTTTCACCGTCAATGTCGCTTGGACAGGAGGCCTTGAACCCCCCATGGGGGATCCAGAGTATTTGGCGGCTTTCCGGTAGGTCCTCCTGCTTCAAGCTCTGATACAATGCCTATTCTTCCAATAGGGCCATGTTGACTTATGTTGGCAAAAGCTGCTCTCAATAACTTTTTAGTTGCAGTGGAACAATTTACTTTTAGCTGGGGGGTGGGGGTGGGGAGAGAAGGGGAAATGAAGGGAGAAAAGAACAGGCAAGCTGAGTTAGGATAGATTTCTCCAAGCTGGTGCTCCCCAGATGTCTGAGATGACAACTTGTTTCATCTGGCATCATGTTGAAGATGATTCAAGGAAAGCATCTGGCAGGTTTGCTCCCACTTTAAGCCAGATTTAAGTGTGCTTTGTTCCTCCTTGCAATAGCTCCTGTGCTAATTCTGGAGCTGAGCTTATCGTTTGATGTAAGATGCGAACCCTTTGCTGCCGGAGCGGCCAAAGATCAGAACTGAGGAACAAAGTAGGCTGTATGATTTATTTGAACAAGTTTACTTTTAGTAGCCTGTAGGAACTTCGTCTAAAGGGCTGCAAGCAAGCCTGTTTTTCTTGGCTGATTGTTTTCATCATATGGGACAGGAAGGCAGGGAATGGGGCGGCAGAACTTCAGAGTCAGGGAAGGAAGCCTAAGAGTGTTTATACTTGGAAGTCAGGCTCATGAAGTCCAGTGGGATTTTTTCCAAATAAACATGATTAAACATAGGATCAGGCTGTAAATCTTTCTTTCCTGGGTTGTCAGAAGTTGCACGCACACCTCCGCTGGTAGCTCTGACACACTTTCTCCATCTCCTCTCCCCACTCCATTGGCCCATAGTCTTGGCTGCTCCTACCAAACTTCTGACAAAGTTAAAGACCAAACCAATTCAGTTCCTTCTTTTGTGACTCAGAGCTGTTATAATATAGTTTCTCCCAGGGGTGAAATCTAAATTTTGTTACTACCGGTTCTGTGGGCGTGGCTTGGTGGGCGTGGCAGGGGAAGGATACT
>JANHFM010000317.1:215302-237016 GCA_032468115.1 Grayia smithii | reverse complement strand
CTATTCTATTCTATTCTATTCTATTCTATTCTATTCTATTCTATTCTATTCTATTCTATTCTATTCTATTCTAAATAATATGGAATGATATAATCATGGGAGGTAGATTCTGATTTTCTTCTTGTCTGATGTTTCCACTCTCTTCCTAACTTGAGTTTCTTCTTTGCCTCCAAGTGGATCTCTCCTCCCAAGCTGTTTTAGGAATAACAACAGTTTGGAAGGAAACTATTTTTGGTAATGGATATTTGGGTATGTGAAATTATAAAAAAATAAAAAGAGCTTCAGTCTTCCAAAAACAAGGTAGAAATAACTTTTTTTCAAAAAATCTGAAAATGAATGTGATGTGTCATAGTACTTATCCTTCTCCAGGAAGAAGTTGGACTTCTGAAAGCAAAACTCTACTAAAACTTCTCTAAAAATAACAAAGTGGATCCATAGCCCTTAATATAAAGTTTGCTTATGTATGCTAACAAAGCTGTTACATGACTCACATTCCTTTGGGAAAGAAGTGTTGAGTGTATTTCTTCAAGATATCGTTCAGTTCTGAAGCAGAGAAACTGCTTGAGAAGCTAAACAAACTCAAACATTTTAGAAACAGCATGATTTTTTACTTGCAGTACATATTCTTGGAATTTTCAACTAGAGTCAGTGGATTTGACATTTAAGCTGCAAATAACTTAAATAAATACAGCTAAATAAATACATTTTATAGCCTCAGTGTAAACTGCATATAATCCCAGCAATTTTTCTTTGGCATCTTTGTTTTCCCTCACCACTTCCCTTATGCACTACTAAATTTCTGGAATAAACAGCCAAGTTATCTTGGCATGTCCCAAGGAAGGTTGAGCTGGTTTACTACAATTGCCACAGCGGTGATGAAATGATTTGGTTGAAGATGTAAAAATTGTTTATAATTATTATTTGTAATCATTTATTTATAGTTTTTTTTTGTTTCTTTGGTTTATTGGCTCAATGTTAACACATTCCTTTAAATGGCATTATAATTAATCTCTGTGAATGAACAATGTTCAAGCTTGCTGGGTTTGCAAGGAGAAATATTTTGTAAATTATTAGCGTACTTTTGATTAATAGCAAATATACGCAAGCTTCTTTTTGCTTTCTTACAGTATTTTAAAGTTTATTAATGAAAATAAACCCTGGTTTATCTGCTTTGTGTGAGCATTAGGAGATGCTAAGCTGGAATTTCCATTAGCTGTGAAAACATGTATTTCAAAAAGAATGGTAAACCACTTAACTTTAAAATGACCTCCAAGTAATGTATTGGAAAAAGTATTTTAAAAATAACATTCTACTTTTTAAAGTAATTTGTTTGTTTGTTTGTTTCTTGCCTCCTTGGATACCTTACAAATGGAAAGGTCAGTTATAAATAGAAGTACAAATATGTAATCTTATAAAGAACTTTATTTCTTGTCTCTCTCCTTCAAATAAAAAGATAAATAAATTCAGGTAATACATTTTTCTCTGAATGTTGCTCTCTAGTGTGTGTATATGTGCAGTTTCCTTTTCCTACAACGACAATAAAGATTGTTAGGTCCAGTTTCACTATCTTTTTTTTTTTCCTTCGAGAGGAAGGAAAAAAAATACTAGTAGACTCAAGGAAGAAGCTATGCCATTGTGAGGAAACCTCTCCCTGAAGAAATATCCTCTGAGCAATTTTGTTGAGTTCCCAGTTTTCACCCTGAGAAATGATGTACAGAATGGCTCGTGCCGTTTTGCACATTTCATTTTTGCCACTGAGAATTCACCATCTTATTTGAACATTTGTGGCACAAAACCAGACAGGTCTATATAATTTGAGCATTAGCTATTTGGATGGCAAAGAATTCCTGCCTATTAGAATTTGTTCTCCAACTTGAGAATTGGTTTTCAAGTTAGCAACAACAACAACAACAACAATTAGCAATTTCAATTCTCGCTGAAATTTTTTTTACAGAAGATTGGGCTATCTTCTCTTCAAAATGAAATGACATTTCTTCTCCATGAGACATATAGAAAGGCCAAAAGAATGCAGACGAAATGTTGGTAAAATATTAGTTGCTGCAAATAGAAAGGAAAAGCATTGACTGCAGATGACAAGAAGGGTCACCATATTTAAAGGGGGAAAAATGGACTGTGCTGATTTTGCAGAAACATAATGCACCATAAATAGTTCCTTCTATCAGATAAAATAGCAGGAATTGATAGAGCAGGATAATAAATTGAAGAGTTGGAGGCATGGGAAGCATGGCCAATTACCATCTCTCTCCCTCCCTCCCTCCCTCCCTCCCTCTCTCTCACACACACACACACAAACACACACACAAACACACACACACACACACACGGCAATATTACACCTGGTATTTATCATAATGAAAAATCTCAGAAAAAGCCAAACGGGACAGGAATTGATAGAGCAATTGAAAAGAGCTTGGTGGAAAAGGGGAAAGAAAAGCAGGGATACCACTTTTCTTGACCCTGAATATTTTCACACAGTTTTATCCAGTGGTGAAATCCTCCTCGGATCGCCACCGATTCGCTACCCATGCCAAACGCACACTGCGCATATGCAGTGCATGCCAAAATCACTCTGCATGCACATGCACAACACAGGCCAAAAGCATGCTGAGCGTGGATGCACAACACACGCCAAAAGCACCAAATGCACACTTCACATGGAAGAAGAAGACTTCACTAGGTTATCACTACTGGTTCGCCTGAACCATAGCAAACCGGTAGCATTTCATCTCTGGTTTTATCTCTCCTGAAACTGTCAGAAAAAAAATTCCCATGGAATTATGTGTCTTCACCACTGTTCCCCTTGCAATTCTCATTTGGCATTCCCCATGATCTGAATAATGCTTTCTCTAAAGGAACACAAATATCACCATGGAGCCAACACTTTACAGCCATGCTTGCTATTGCCTCACTTTGTTTTTAAAGTGTTTCTGAAGCAATTCTGGATTCCTGCAAGTTCCATGTTGGGAAGCAGAAGAGGATCATAATACAAGGAAGAAGGTGACCAGTTCATTGGTAGAACATATGGTTAGCTGCATGCATAATTCTGGCAAGAAAAATTGTCAAAAATACATTGGAGAATTGGTGAAGGTAATAAGAAGCTAGATGAACATCATGCAGTGTTTGTTCCTACGTGGACAATTAAGAAGTAGGTATGAAACCTAATTGATTCACTCACCCAGAAAATGAAAAAGGTCACACTAATTATCAAATGTTGTATTGGTCCAATAAATTATTCTAGCTGAGCTTGGCTAATGAATAGTCCTGTTTAGTAACAGTGACTTTTCCTGGATGGTTTTCTATCCCTTTGTTTCTAGAAGTAGGTGATTAAAAAACCAGACTGTCCAATAAAGCAAATAGATCCACAAACACTTAAACAAAACAGCAACAGTTAAACTATTATAAACAATTTATTCTCAAAGCAGAGTTCCACACCTAAAGAACACAGTAGATCAAAGCAAAATTCTTAAGTACTATTACAGAACATGCTAAATCTGTATGTCATTTTCTATAATAAGAAAGCCAGAGAAATGGACAAATATCTATCAATATTCATCCTGAAAGTTAATTAGCACCTTTAGTGACATCTGTAGAATTCATTGAATTAAGTATGATTCTTAGACAACTCCCTTCCAATTTGACTCCATTCCAACATTCTGCCATTTCAACATTGATTTATTTGCGATGACAACTCCTATTATAACATATCATGTAACGTTTTATATAACATATAACACTCCCCCCAATATTTCAAAATGCATTACTGCATGTCTTCTGTTTATACTAATTTTCTTTTTCTAATTAAATGTTGACTTAAGGAATATGCTTACAGATTAAGAGGGAAACTCAGCCAAATACTTATCTAGGGTGAATTTCCATTGGGCCATTTGAATGAATAATATCCTTCCTAAGTAACTGAATGGATGCCAGGGTTAAGGTCATAGGGAATCTAAACCATTTCTAAAATAGAATGATCCATTTTAGTAAGATCACTTATTTGAAAGTAGACCTTTTTTTTTTTGGCATTAGGAATATTGCATTTGACTTGAAAATGAGAAGCAATTTAATGTTCCAAATTTAGAAATTAAGTTCACGGATGAAAACTGCTAGTATATTGTGAGCTAATTAACTTCACCCCTGCCCAGTGTGCTTGCAAAGAAGACCAACTCTTGTGGTACATTAACAGCATGATATCTGTCCATACATTTTTCTCCTTTTTGTCACCTCTTGCAGAAATAGATTCTCACATTATAATTTGAAGCATTAGATATCATAATTGTGAAGTCAAATTCAGAGTAAATTACCAATGTAATATAATGACATGACTACTTGTAAGAACAGACTTTGGCTTGTGTGCACCCAAGGTTGAAATTCAGCAGGTTCTGACAGGTTCTGGAGAACCAGTAGCAGAAATTTTGAGTAGTTCAGAGAACCGGCAAATACCACCTCTGGCTGGCCCCGGAATGGGGTGGGAATGGAGATTTTGCAATATCCTTCCCTCAGGAGTGGGGAGGGAATGTGGATTTTGCAGTATCCTTCTCTCAGGAGTGGGGAGGGAATGGGGATTTTGCAGTATCCTTCCCCTGCCACACCCACACCACCAAGCCAGACCATGCCCACTAAGCCACGCCCACAAAACCGGTAGTAAAAAAAATTGAATTCCACCACTGTATAAAAGTCTACGTTAGACTAAATTCTATGGGAGCTTCACTATGGGACAATAGGATCAAATGGAGTTCCTTCTTGAGTTATCATATTCTGAAGTTCTCATCTTCCTTCAGTTCTATTTCAAGGAAGGGGGTATACCTTTTATGGCTGACTGCTACCAGTTACTTTTGTGGAAAGAGCCATATGAGAGGAAAGAAGGAAGAAGTAGATGTATCTTGGTTAAATATCTCACTATATGGAGTGTATACACTATAAGTATGTTCCATAAGTTAGCTTCTTCTCCAGTTTTCCAACTTTTCCAAATGTAAAATAATGTGTAGAAGTATCCATTGTTTAGGGCTGTCACCAAAGATGTCTGTATCTGATACCCTGTAATAGTCATTTGCTGCTGGTCAAGAATGAATCAGGTTCAGTCCATTAACAAAAGCTAATTCCACTCTTGTTCAATGACCATTGCCTATTAGTCAGTCCACTTGCAGTTATGCATTAGCTATCATTCCCAGTGATGGGAAGATAGCCCTTTAAAATTGAAAACAGCATTTTACAGATCTATTACCACTTGACTGGCTTTACTACCCACTTTCTCTTTTTCAAATAACCTCAGTATGTTCTTCCCTCTGAGTGGCAAGACTGGAGAAGCCCAATGAAACTAAAAAAACCTGACAATTTTAGCGGGCTTCCTTTGATTTACAGTAGGGGTAGATGGAAAGATTGGTCAATGATGCAATTTTAAGACAAATAAATGAATATCATAGGTTGATAGGTGGATATGCTGAATTTGACAATTGTTCTTCCATAGCAAGCTTGGCATAGAGAAAATGATTTCTTTTTAGTGCCTATGGGAGGGAATAGAGAGATGGAATTTTATACAGATGCCAACAATTTAGCTGACCTTCTTTTTCTAGTTTTGAAAAAAGCGCTGAAATTATTTTTGCATCTTTAAAAAGTAGCGCTGTAATTCAAGGATAATGTTTTTTTTAAAAAAAAGAGTTTAATCTGCACCTAAAACAAATGGTTCATTGGTTTCTTGTAAATCCAGGCAAGGTTGAAGAAAATGGTAGACAAGAAAATTCCTTGAGTAGATTTCACTGTCAGGCCTTGGCAGTTAAATATCCTGGTTATTGCTACGTTCAAGTTTCTGCATTAATTAAAGCCAGAGGATTCTGGGTGCAACTTGAGAGCATGCCTCACTGAACTTAATAGGGCCTGCTTCTGAGAAAGTATCTGGGGGTTACACTGCATGTGTTGTTAGCATTGCTGTCCTGGAGGTTCTGCATTTCACATTTATTTAAGAGTCTGTTTTACCCTACTGAACCATGAAGCGCTACCCAGGCAGGCAGGCAGTGGAATGGTGAAAGCTAACTTTGATCTATGATCTTCATGGAAAACAGTTTGATCGAGCTATTCACAGAATTTGGTATTAATGATATAACCCAGTTACATGCCCTGCATTTTTTTAAAACAGCAGTGCCTTAAAATGAGGTTAGATTTATTAATGCTACACATTGCAGCAGCTGTTCTTGACCTCATCAAATAACCTGTTATTTCCTGTCTCCTGTTATTACTCTCTTCTACTCTACTGTATTCTACAAAAGAAGGCTTGAGCACATCCATTGTATCCAGTAGGATATAGTAATACATTACAGAGCAATTCTGCAGAGGGTTACTTTGAAGTAAATCACCAATGAGTGGGATTTATATCCATGTAAGTCTCCATAGGATTGGAATATTGATCCTTTATCACAGAAGTAGGGAAATTACAGTCTTGCAGAATCTTTGGAATTATGCCTTTAACTGTTTTGATAATAAGTTCTACTGATAGGTTATAAGTAAGGAAATCATTAGTTTTTATTTTAAGAGTAATTTATTAATTATGTCTACTTTGAAAGTGCTTTATTCATTTTAGTACAACTGTTTCATTTTTGGTAAGATGGTGAGCTTTGAAATATTCTGGTTTTAATTAATGCAGACACCTGAATGTAGCAATAACCGCAATATTTAACTGCCAAGGCCTTACAGTGAAACCTACTCAAGGAATTTTCTTGTCTACCATTTTCTTCAACCTTTTAACATAATTTAGTTGGAAAGGGATCACATTTGTGCAAATATTATCTTATGAATATACCTTATATGAATATCAGATCTAGTGAGCTCAGCATTGGTTACTATAAGAGTGAATGGATTTTTAGAAGCAATATTGCAAAGCCTGATGCCTTCCATATGCACTGGACTATAACTGCTCCCATTCCAACAATAAGTTTTACTCTTGTATGTTTTAATATGAATGGTTATATATTTCTGAATTCAAATTATATTGTAAATGATTTATTTTACCTCTGATGTTTATTGCTACCTTTCATCCTATTGGATAGGAAGATACAGTAACCATAAAAATAGCTAATATATTACAGCCTCCTTCCTATTAGATAGGAAGTGAGGATGTTGTGGGACTACTAATTAGTGTATATAAAGTGGATTTTTGTATTATGTTTTACTAATCTGGAAACCATTGATTGAATTCAGAATGGGATAATTATTATATTTTTTTTTGAAAAACACATTTTATCATATATAAAACCAGAGACAGAAATTCATATTTCACAATTCATATTTTAATATGTCATTCTGAGTATGTGCATTTGTCTTTTATTTTAGTTATTCTCATTTAAATGGAGTTTGGAGAAATTTGCAGGTTGTCAAATAATGAATGGAAGGAACCACAGTGAAAATACAAAAACATGATTTCTGTATATCAAGGGAATTTAGATATTGAAAAAAATAGGTGTGTCTCTGTGTGTATGTTATATATTTTTAGAGAGGAAAAGAAGCTAGAGTATGTGCAATTGAAATTACCTGCTCTAATAAAAGATCAAACATAATTCATTTTCAGACTGCACACAGATGACTGGAAAGTTATCTTCTAGTCTCCCAGTTAAGTCCATCTTCTCTTTTCACCATGCTGTTTAGGAGTTACAGCCTTTGTAATTTCAAGACATCTGGTGGGCATCAGATATTATGAAGGCTAAATTTTAAAAAATCAGTAAGGCTAATCCTAGTGCATCAAGTTCTGGCAGCAGTGATGGGGAGATAAAGGAAGGCTTAGTAGTTAGATGCAACTATTTCATTTGACCATTGAGTTCAAGGTAGTCAAATAGGAAGAGGAGTCTTGAGAATGTAGTTTACAATTTTTAAGAGCTGTAGATTCTGAGATTTCATAGCTACTTTATTCTAACTCTCAGTTCTTCTTCTGCACCCTGTAAAGGGTGATATAAAAAGATGAATGTCCTTAAAATTATGATCCATCAAGAGAAAGTACAAATATATTTTGGATTAGAGATGAACTTAGTTTGGTCACTCTGCAGATCAAAGCTTCTATGGTATTTATTACTAGAAATTTCTGATGGCTTTAGTAGCTGGTTCTCCATTTGCAAAGTGGGCCCTAGGACTCTTCATAAGCCTGTTGTCCAGAGAGCTCATCCACACAGCAGATAATATGCCCCTCCTAGCTTCTTGAGATAAAGGAAACCATAGCAGAGGAGCTGCACAAGGCAGGAGTTAAAAAGCACATTCAGTACCAGAAGATCTAGGCATCCAGTCAAATATTTCTTTTGTTTGCCCCTTGTCCAGCTGCCAGTAAAGCCCTTTTGGAGAAAAGGAAAAGCATCTACTGACTTCAATGTTCTCAGGATGCTAAGCCTGTACTGAATGGATTTTGTAAGGTGCTTAGTCACAGCAAGAGAGGGGAAAAGCTCATAATAGAAGAGGGCTCTAAGGCATAGCAGAATATTGATGCTGTCACTTCAATGGTTGGACAACTGATAAAAGGCAGGGATAAGTGTCTGAATCTCATCCCTGAGAATATCAAGGCTGGGAAGGCACTGGGTTTGGGGCAAGGGGGAGCTAAGTGCAATCAGAGGCTCAAATGCAGAGAAGGAAGCAGCTGTGACAAGACAGGGATGGGTGAGCCCTTTCTGCTGTGTCTTAGCTTAGGGAAAACTTTCCAAAACGGGAGGAGGAGATTTCTCCCTAGGTTCTTGGCTTCAAGAGCTTAGCAGGAGGGACATGACTAATACACATCCCACTGGGGGAGTTAGATCAAAGGTACTGAAGTAGATACAAGGGGTTTCTGCTTCACAGGATCTGGTTAAATACAGCCTTTGTTACTAAGGCCCTCCAGAGTCAGGAATGGAGAAATACCTGATCTCTTCCTGCTTCTTTCTCTCCCCACTACACTGCTCCAACCAAGAGCTTTGATGCAGAATCAGCTCAAGTATGAAACACAACAGTAGCTGCTTGGCTACTTCTGGAAGGGAGGGGCAGGGGGATGGCAGGAAAGGGAGGGGTCAGGGGCTTCAAAAATGAGCCAAGTTGGGTTAGATACTACTCACATTTCTAAAGCTAGGAGTGGTAGAGTGGGAAGCAGCATCATACACAGGGCTTGCCACCAGCTGGATTCCTTTGGTGTTTACCAGGCAAGCAAAAGAATCTTTACTCTTTGATAGAAGCCGGTATGCACAGCTGCAGTGGTGCTTGCAACTGTGGTTCTTAAGGCCTGCATTCAAGCCATTCATCGTGGCATACAGTAGTCTCTGAGGCCAGGAGGTTTACCTGCTGAAGGTGAGGTCATCTGTCTTGGGTGGGTTGACCTAGAGTTTTAGTGTTAAACCTAGCTTTCATCTGTTTGCAGCTCTTATTAAGAATATTGTACAGTATGTAAGAATGAATTAGTAATGATAGCAGGCAGAAAAGGGGTTCTAATTGTCACCTTGGAGGGAGCATCTTTGAGATTACTCAGGATAATTGGACTTTGATTTGTAGAAGCTACACTTACTTGGGTTCCAAATTGCTTTGTAATATTTTTGTGTGTCTTGCTATATTCCCTCTGCATGTGGTGCATAAAAAGCTGATTGCAGTTATTTTGTGCTAATTCACCTGGAATAAAATATTATAGCATTCCATAAATCATTTTAAGAAAGGCTTTTTTTAAAAAAAAGAACTGATATTGTAGTTTAAGTTTATAATCATTATATAGTATTTACTTGAGAGTGAGACATTCTGAACTTGGTGAAACTTGCATTTTGATAAACTATACACAAAATTGTACTCTGTGACTGGATGTATTATTCTAATGTGCTAATGATAATAAAGACAAAGATTTAATATATGTTCTAAGCCAATGTGGCATTTTCATTTCAGTTAGAGGTGTAGGGAAAAAAAACCTTCTAAGCCTTGTAGATAATTAAGTAGCAAAAATAAATATGTACGTATCTCACTTTGGAATTCTTTGGTTAGTATTTAATGTTACTGTTAAATACTAACTAAAGAATTCCAAAGTGAGATATCTACATATTTACTTTGCTACTTAGTTATCTATAAGTCTAAATCAGTGAGTCTCAAACTGTGATCCACCAACCATTGAGGCTGACTAGAATTGACTTTACATGCATTGCAAATCAGTTGAGCAGTCAGTCAGCCAGCCAGGCCACAGCTTGCTCATCACCCCATCCATGGTCACTGCCATTCAGTTAATTTGCAAAGAAGGATCAGTGGTGAAAAATTGAAGTGTATAAGGAGATAATACAAGTAATAGCAGAAGTACTAAAATTCAGGAGATTGGCAATAATGAACAGGAATGTCCACAAATTATATGCTAAGTAAAACTATGGTCTTGCCTAGTTACTCCAAAAATATAAACCTGAATAGGAAATATGAAAATGGATTTATAAAAAATGGATTTCAGTCAACTGGAAAGCCACTTGCATGTAATCGTGTAATATGGAGAGGTTTCTTTTGGACAAGATTTTGAGTACTTTTATTTATTTATTAAACCTCTATGCTACCCATCTTGCCATGGTGACTCTCGGCGGCTTACAATCATTTAATAAAAATATCATATAAAACATTAAACAATAGATAAAGATTATAAATTTAAATTTTAGTTAAAATTCAGTTGATCATGATGGAGAGGAAAGAAGCAAAGTATGTCCAGGGAGATGGGGAAGTTTGCCTAAGTAGCAAGTTTGTATGAAGAATGATTTGAATTATGGCATGGGTAATATAAAATAATTCAGGTGGTAAATGTTTATGTTTGGATCCATTTTATAATTTTTAATATTAAAAGTTCTTTTAAAATGGAAAAAATAAGGCATATATAAATGCAACTAGAGTCATATTATTTGCCAAAAAAAGAAAAAGAACTCCCATGCTCTTAAAAACAAGTTTACAGGGAGGAGATATTTGATCAATTGGGGTAGTTTGTGACATTTTCTGAATGTTTATCCAGAATGTTTGAGGAACACAATTCTAGATTTTTGCTATGTAGAAGTACAGCTTGCATGTTTCAGAATAGGATTCCTTAAGGAGCAGCTGGACATGAAATGCTGTCAAATATCACCATGGATAAAGTTTTTATCACTGGAGAGGCATGGCAGCTTTTGTGATTTACGTTGCACTATTATTGATACAAGTCTTAGATTTTTGTAACACGCCATTTCGTTTTTTTCTTCCTTTTTGTCCAACCATAATTCAGAATCCTACCATCTTAGAATGAACAGGCCACCAGGGAAAAAAAGAGAAAACAACATTTATTCTTTATAACTTTATGGTTATAAAATTCTTCCATGTATACAGTACTAAAACTCTTGAGGAAAGAAGTTTGGGCTAGAATTCTTGGTCTCTGCTCAAGACAAAGGAGAGAAAGAAGTCTCAAATGTAGATATATTATTTATTCATTGTAGTACTTCAATATACCAAGTATATAGCTGATTGTGTCAAATACATTACTCTGGGCAGTTTACAACTACTAAAAACCAAATTAACCCACACCAAACCTAAAAGAATGCAATTTAAAAATACATTAAATCATATTAAAAATTGATACACCTCATTCAGAAGTAAAACAAGTAATGTATCTTCCAAAGTCTTCAGCTGCAAAACTGCATTACTAACAAGGAAATTAATGTTGAAGAAAGTATTCTTACATTAAGCATACGTGTCTCCTAAAAAAAAATAGAAAAGATTCAGAAAGTAATATTAGTTAAAAAAAAGATAAACTTGCAAATTGCAATTTAGATAGAGGCCAAATTTATTGTAAGCCAATAAATTGTAAGCCACCCTGAGTCTCCGGAGAAGGGCGGGATATACGTTGAAATAAATAAATGAAAAATTTAGAAATAGTCATGTTACATAAAAGCATGGTATATCTCATTATCATATAACCTATTTGTGAACAATTTCAAGATCTCTACTGTTCCTTCTTTTAAAGTAGACAGCCTTCCAAAACAAAGAGGCCTTCAGATATTTTTCTTGGACAGTCTTTTAAATGGAGGACTTCTGTTCTCTGTAAAATAAAATATGTTTTATAAGCATATCCTTGTATCCCACATAGCACATATAAAATTGTTTGTCACCTAAATAGAGCATAGCTCCATTTTTAGCAATATGGAAGTAGCCATCTTAATATGAAATATTTTGTTTATTTAGTGAATTTATATCCCCCCCCCTTTTTTTCTTGGAAAGTTTAAGATGGAGTACAGCAGAATCTCCCCAATTTCAATAAAAATCCTGTGAGGTAGGTTGACTTGAAAGACAGGCACTTCTACAAAGTCCTTCAGTGAGTTTTGTGACCAACTGGAAATTTGTACCTGGCTCCTTCTCTTCAATACTTTAAGTTCTACTCTGCAACATTACAGCAACACAGCTATAGTACATACTTTTTACTGTACTTGTACAGCAAAACATGTATGTTTCTGATCTTTGTAAATATACACAATAGTAGCAACAAAAATGAAGTAAGTATACAATAAAGTTGGGCAAGAGATTTTAATCCCACTTTATGGCTGAATCCTTGGCTTGGAAAATAGCTTACCCTATTTTTATGTTGCTTTGTAGATTGGAGCTTGTCGCAACTTTTTCAATGTTAGAGCACAATTTATGCTAATGGGAGCTCTACCTTTCTATCATCTAGTGCAGGAACAGTGAAAACATGTAACACACAACAAGTTGTGGTTATGTTTTAAGATTCCTTTGAATTAAGGCTGATTTCTGGTGACTATATAAAAGTGCTCATGTTTTTTTTGGCAGCAGAATGGAAGAGAATTGCCATTGATTACTTTCAGAATATCTTTCTGACTTATCAAAATAGCTTACAACTTTTTTTGTTTTGCTTTGGCAGAAAATTAGATAATTATGTGGGAATGAAATCCTTTCAAGTTCATAGAAATCAGTGCAAGGATCTTCATCTTTATACTCCTTCACAATCTTGAAGTTAATGGCCACAAACATTTTGCTTTGTGAAAATAACGTACACTAAAAGTACGGTATTATAATGGGATGAAGCATGCTACATTTATAGACATCAACTTGGAGTGGGTTTCAGGTCACACGGACCTTTGACCGTAGAAACTGCTTACTCAGTTCTAGGAGGTGATGGAACACTGCTCAGAAGGTCAAAAGGCAAGAATATAGACCATAGACATGACAATACTTTTAATTATTTACACAACTCAAAAGAGAAGCTCACAATAAATAATGAATTATTTGCAGGACAGATAAATGAACAAGGAAAGAAGCCTAAAGTAAAAAAAAAAAAAGAAAAGCATGCAAACACTATTTTATTTAAACAAAAGATTAGGAAATAAAGAGTAAGAAAGAAACGGAATCAGAAAGAAGAAAGGAACAGTGGATAAACAAACTAAACTGAAGAAGAATCAATGGACTGTGAGGATGAAAATGATGAAAGAAAGAAAATCAGGTGGCTGCTCGCAAAAACAGAACACAACCATAAATACACACACCTGCACTAGAGATTATCTTGAATAATATTGAGACGTGGTCGCAAGCATGGGTATCTCTGTGGTGGTTGTGGGAAAGAAGAGAATGTCATGGCATGTATGTCATGACATCCTGAAAATGTCAGATTTTGCATCATTTGCACAATGTCATCATGAAACATGACGTCTAGCTGACTCCTAACTGCAATGGCAATGAATGTACATAAATCTCTGTGTAAAACTCATAAAACTCACTACAATTTTGCCATAGCCCAAAGGCTACAATTGGTCCAATTTATTACAAGGGTCACTTTGATTTGAGGACAAATTTATCAAGTGGTTAGTCTAATACTCTTGATTTCCACCAAGTTGTTATGTGAGCAAGAACCCAAAAAAGTGTCCAGCATGCCCCCAAGCCCACATATGTTGTTGGGTGCCGTTTGTAGCATGCTGAATCCCTCAGACTACATATCAGCATTCTGTGGAAGCTTTTGCACTGAAGAAAAGACAACTTTGATATCCTGGCTTTCTCTTGAGGAAATTGAAAGACATCCTGAATCTCCTATTCTACTGACATTTGTGCTTCGTGTTGAATTTGAGTGCAGTCCTGGAATGTAACACTCTTAGAATTATAAGGAAAGAAATATTCTGAAAGTTTATGGATTCACAGTGCATAACTGACTTTTCAGAGGCTTTTCAGAATATAATATCCACAGGGAATGTATGACTATCAAAGCTCATGCTGAAAAACAAGGAACACCTCTAACAATGTTTCTAATGGTAAGCACAACCAAACAATTTCATCTGCTAAGGGAAGCAAACAAGTGATCAAAGTTTTATGACAGAAATTGTTTTGTGCTGTGAGTATTTATAGAATATTAAGCAATTTTTATATTATACCTCAAGTTACTCTGTTCAATTACTGGTGGTCCTTGACTTACGACTACAATTGGGACCAGAGTTGTTAAGTGAATCACACCTGATTTTATGACCTTTTTGTCATAGTTATTAAGTGAATCACTGGAGTTAAGTGAATCACACAGTCATTAAGCAAATATGGCATCCCCCATTGAGTTTGCTTTGACTTGCTGAAAGCCAACTGGGAAGGTCACAAATGTCGATCACATGACCCTAGGACACTACAGGTATTCCTCAAGTTATGACCACAATTGAGCCAAAAATTTATGATGTTAAGTGAGAAATTTGTTAAGTGAGTTTTGCCCCATTTTACGACTTTTTGCACATTCGTTAGGTGAATCCCTGCAGTTCTTAAATTAGTATCATGGTTGTTAAATGAATCTAGTTTCCCCATTGACTTTGCTTGTCAAAAGGACGCAAAAGGGGAATCACATGTCACTGGGATACCACTCCATCATAAATGTGAATCCATTGTCAAGCATCTGAATGTAAATCAGGTGACCATGGGGATGCCGCAATGGTCATAAGTGTGAAAAGTGGTCATAAGTCACTTTTTTTCAGTGCAATACAATACTGTAGACTGAGAAGTGGTGGTGACTGAGCAAAGTACATGTATGACTTAGCTTTATGGCTATAAAATTCTGTAAATTCATGTGTTGAAGGAACTGGGGAGACAATTCTTCAAAGTTACTGGATGACAGCTCTCATCATTTCTGACTATTGGGCTGATCTGATTCTCTGGATTTGAGAGATGAATGGTTCATATGAACTTGGTTAGATTTTGCAGATTATTTACTGTACCCCTTTCTAATTAAACATGTATTTATTTATTACTGTTATTTATACTTGTCTTTCAAAATGACAATCCTCCAAACATGATTGATGAACTATATTAATAATATATATAAGCAAACATACAAGAATACTGCTTAAAAGCAAACTTCCTTTCTTCCTACAGGTTTGCTAGTGGTAACTTCTCAGTGTAAAAGAAGGAAAATATCCTTGGATACTCAGGTATCTAATACTTAGATACTCAGGTATCTAATTTAGATGCTTAGATTTCTAGAAACCACATATTAGGCTAGTAGTCCTATAGATCCAAGTCAAGCCTCTGAATCCATACTCTAGGATGCTGCTTTCACTGCTTGAAAAATGGATGTTTCTGGGGTTTTAATACAACATTTTCAAAAGGCTAATCCAAAAAGTGGTGAATATAAGGAAGATGCCTCCCATATCATCTGTTCATTTTCTGTCTTGATAAGTTAGTAAATAAACACTGTTGTTGAGCAAGCATGAGTCAGAGCAATATTTGCAGAGAGAGAGAAGGAAAGGCAGAGGGCCAACTCTTCAGCTACGCAAACTGATGTAAATTCATTGATTTTCACTGGCGCTGGGCAGATTTAGTCCACAAATTCCATCTTGAGCACAAGGTGCAGACACATTCATTAAAGCAGGAAGTGTTCCCATCTGTAGGAAGGAACACTGGGGAGATTTTGTTCTTCTCTAATTAAAGCATTTTCCTTATTCCAAAAGCCCTTATTTCTTTTTGAATTCCCCCTGAGAAGCTTGTTTGAAAAGGCAGCTGAGAAGAGAGACCATCCACCTGAAATGCAGGAGGGAGAACTATACACTCAATACAATTCTCTTTATTCCTTTTGTACGGGAGTTACAAACAAAGTTTTGTTTTGCACACCTTTTAGAGCTCTGCATGGCAGCATTCATTCGTTTCAGACTATTTTCAAGAGTAATGCTTTAATCAGGTCTCGCATTTCTTGCATTTGTAAACGGAATGAAAACCTACATTGACCAGAAATGTACAGTTAAGGGTTTTTTTTTTCTCCTTTCTGTCTTGCATTTCATTCACAGATGACACACATCAGAAGAAAAGGTACTGTAACGTATTTGTGGAAACAGTTCTTAATTGTGTGTGTCTAGTATTCAAAACTTTTTAAATGGGCATGACGCACAGTGCCAAGAGATGTTTCAAATCCATGCTTCTCAGGAAGGACTGGAAAATAATACATTATAGAAAGAGAATCAAATGGCTTCTCTTTGACAGGCAATTACCTTTCCGCTTTGTGCAGGAAATTGCCAGATGCATACTTTCAGCTATGCCTCAGCATGCATGGCCAGAATGTTGTGCAAAAGAAAAACTATGGCTTGCGGTATGATTGCTATATGTGTGAAAATGTCCTAGGTCTTGTTTGATTCACCATGTAATGTAAATGTAGATCAGTTTGTAAATATTCTAAGTGAATTGGGCCCTAACACCTAATATCTGCAGTGCTTATGTAGACAATTGCCTCTGGGTTTTGGCAACTTGTCATTCAATATTTGACTTTTCCAGATTCCAAGTATATAGCTTTTTCAGGTTCACAATCATTTGTTTTCATTTCATGACAAGAGTTTTCAAGCAATGTTTATGGGCATTGAAATGGTTGTGCTCAATAAATAATGTATTTTCTTTATCTGCAGATGCATCAGATAGAAATTTTTAAATTCATAGAGTACCTTATGCTTTGAAGGTACCATTTTTACAGGGATGACTTCAGTGGATTCCAGTGGCAGTCTGACAATGAAATAGGATTTCAGGGTTCTGGCCTGAACATTTGCACAACATGATCTTGGTCAAGTTTCTGATGGCATTCAGAAGAGCAGGAAATGCATCTTTATTTTTGGAACTTCTCAAAATTATATTTTTCCCTGTGTATTGCTGCCAGCCTGTTATGCTGAGCCCTTTAATTTAAGCCACAAGGACTAAGGTTTTTGTGCAGCCTGTGGATTATGCAGTATATGACTCCACTTGCTCAGACAATCAGTCCGAAGTAGCACAATGTGAACTGTATGGCATTTATCTGTCCTTGTTCCAAGTCATGCCTTCCTGTAGGAAACAGGATGGGGCCACTAAAAGCTTATTTCCCAGTGAGTACAAACAGGCGCAAAGTAAATTTCATTAGATATGAGCCCAGACTGTGCTGGAAACAATCAAAGTAGGTGAATTACTAATGAGATGACCAGTCAAGAGAAAATTTCCAGGAAAACCTCTATGGCACAGATTTGGTTAAGGTGGCCGCAGTTTGGAAGATTTATTTTCATTCCTTTTCTATTTTCCAGAAGCTTTCAGCTTATCTTTCTTAAGTCCTCTGCTGTGGTCTATGGCTTTTTATTCCTATGTGATTGCTTTTTATAATTCATGTAGGGCTAAAAGCCATGGGTTACACAAAGGAATAATCCACTCTCTTGGGTACCTCCAGCAAAGCTGTGCGAAATACAGACTCCTGAACTCTTTCCTCCTCCTTTTAAAAAAGAAACCATCCACATTTATTTTGGATGAATGTGACAGACCCACTCAGCAAGAGAATGTACAGAAGACTGGAGCTCATTTCTTTCCTTTTCCTGAGCAGTTTCTCTCCATTCAGAGATGAAAAGAAGACTACTTCAAAGGTGCAAGGTGCAGTTTAATACATGTGAGATGTTTCCAAAAAAAGAAAAAAAGCATTGCCTTTCAAATATAGTTTCCAAACCTTCCCTTACCTGGTAGATCCCCATAATAAATGCTTTAAACAGAATGCAGTGCCATTTCCATAAAAGACCCAGTGAAATAGCTAATGAACCATGGAGAGAACAGCTAGCCACAATTACAAGCTCTTCCTCATAGATTTAGAAGTGTCGAGATGAATTGAGATATTTATTTGGGAACATAATGTGCAAAACCTAAGGAGGTTGGTGCAGAATAAGATTACCTATCTGTTTTTGTAGCTGTTTCTTTGAAATTCAGGAGTAAGCAGGTGATAATGTTTATCTCTGCATTGCACAAAAAAATATCACCGTGGCTCTGCCTACACAACATACGGTTATCCATAGTTAGTGTATTCATAACCTACTCAACTCAATTTTCTGGATTTATATCATACCCTGCCTGAAGCATAAGCTTTCCACAAAGACAGAATTTGCAGAACATTTTTGCTAAAATGTTACTGTCTGGTATGTAGCTATATTTGTTGAGTGAATACAGCCACAAGAGCCATAATGTTTAGCAGCTTCATGCCATAACAAATGAATAGTCAGCATATTTCTGGGTAGGATATCTGAGATTTCCTTCTATCAAGAGTGCCCCAGAAAGGCTGTCTGAGTTCCTTCAGCGGACGCTGTCTTTCTGAGAGCCATTGCCAACTGCAAAGGTCATACCACACACCTGCTTTTCTGATTGTACTTGCTTGTAGTGGTGAATGAGTGGGACTTGGATGGCCAGTGCATAATTAACTAGCAATAATAGGAATGGGGTGGAGGGGATAAAGAACCCATTTAACCAGCTTCTTTATTGCAAACCAAAATGTTTTCTTCTGCTGGGAAAGTAATGAGCAAAATCCCATTTGCCTTTAACCCAGTCTGAATTGGAACAAAACCCCTATGGAATGTGCAGTCCTGTTTTCACTGTTCCATCTTACCATCAATTGTATCCCTTAATGATCAGGGCAGCTGCACTGGGCCCCCAGGAGTCTTTGAAGGCCAGACTTTTAAATGGTCCGCATTGCTAATAAGGATTGAGGAACCTTTCTTCTCAAACACTGGTCTTTCCTGTATGGTACCTGCTCAGATTTGTTTCTCTCTGATTTCTGAGTACATCTGAAAGAGCCACCGGTGTTGTCTGCTGATTTATTTTATTTTTTTAAAGAAAAGAACCATAGGGACAGCTGTGTAATACCTCTTCGGATCAACCAAGTGTTCACAAAGCTCACTGAACAAGCTTTTGAATTATATAGAATTCCTTTGTTGGCTAGAGTTTTACAAAAAAAAAAAATCAAGAGAAAGAGAGAAAAGAAAAAGAATATGGTGATATATAGGAATATACATATTGAGCTTGCTGTATAGTTACATGTCTCCAGATTGCTATTTGGCTAAGTGGGACTTGCAGGCTAATTAAAGAACTGTGCTGGAGGTTGGATGGAATTCTTAGGTCGCAACAGGAGTATGTTTCCTTTTTAGGTGAAGCCTTTTTATTTTTGAATGGCTTGCTGGAGTGTTTCAATCATATAAGTGAGAGCAGGACAAAAAATTGGGAAGCAAGCCAGAATAAAAATGTAATGTCAGTTAATTTTGATTTCTATTAATATAAAATATACAGTATAGCTAATAAAATTAGTGTCCACCCATGCTGTGCATGCTTTGGATGTGATTTGAAAGAAGTTCTTCAGAATATATAAGAGCATAGAAGCAGCTCATATGACTGACACATTAGAGCAGCTACATCTGCTGAGGAGCTGTATTCACATCCCTATATACACTTCCATACTAAATCCAATAGGCCTGCATGGCCCTACAGTCTATGTATTTAATATGTCCTCTTGCTATTTGTTTAAAATGTGCAGACTAAAATGTGACTATATATGAAAGAGCATAAATAGCGCTCTCTCTCTCTCTCTCTCTCTCTCTCTCTCTCTCTCTCTCTCTCTCTCTCTCTGTGTGTGTGTGTGTGTGTGTGTGTGTGTGTGTGTCCATCCATGACTCTGGGTAGCTCTAAAGTTATATTGAAGGGTGCTGAGATTAAAGTTACCAGGAAAAATTCAGCCGCTTGTTCCCTGGTGGTTATAACAGCAGCACAGATTAGCAGATAAAGTCTCTCATACAATCAAGATAAGAATTGCCAGCTATAAATAATACTCAAAAATATCAGTGGTAAATAAAGAAGGATCTGAGGATCTCCTCTTCACAGATACAAATTCTAGCAGCTGGATGTAGTCGTAAGCAGGACTGAAGATATCTTATAAAACAGAAAGTAGAAGAAATAATCTGGCAATATTTTTATTAGTAAAATCAAAATATACATTGTAGTGGGGACTGAATACTGAGGCAATAGAAGCCAAATTGAATAGATTTAATTAGTGGATAGAGGACTAGAATGCTTTTCCGCCTTACGGAGACAATTCCATCTTTGAGATCACATAGATGGTAAAAAGTCTGGATAGCATATTTTTAATTCTACATAATTGCAATGGTTCCTCAGGTAATCTAATAGACAGGGACAATTTGTCTCTTTATTTAATTAAATATTGAGCATCCAACATCCTTTATTTATATTCCAGACACAGGAGACTGGCTTAGTCTGTCTTCAGAAACTAGATACGATTGGACCTGGTTAATCCATAGATAGGAAACTAATAGGGCATATTGGGGCTATTAGCCTATACTAGGAAATTGAACAGCAATGTCTGTTGACAAGAATACTGCATAAATATTTCATACTAATTAAGCATAACTAAAGATGTATCCATTAATTGGTTTATAAAACTTCAATATGTTTTTGAAATATATGTTAGATTCTTGTCCCTTTCAATTTGTTATACTATTGATCTGTTGTTGTTTTTTAGCAACACAGGTAAGAAAAGAAAATTTCAGCCATCTATGCTTCTGCAAATCATTTGACTGCAAGAGAGATACTGTAAGAGAATGTTTATTTTCTAGGACACTAACAGAATGTTGGATAAATTAGCACTGGAGTGGCTGATAGGGAGAAAAATATGGGTCCCTGAATGGATCCCACCTATGACTGTTAAATTCTACCCAACTGAATTTCTCTAGATTCCCAGGTTTCTCTGCTTTCTACCTTCTGTAATTTGAGTACTGGTTTAGCATTCTTGCACATTCTCATTCATTTGCCTCCCTCTGTTCTTGGCAATCAAATGAAATCCAAGTCCTTTTACAGCAGAGGTTTATACCTGATCATTTAGAAGTAAATTCCATACTGTTCTGCATGGACTATATTTTTAATAAGAAGATTGCAATCTTTATCAGTTCTGCAGCTCTTCTAACAAGCAAATATCCTTAATTTTTATATGGACATGTCTTTGTATATATTCACTGCACTGATTATGGATTTATTACAAAATATTGGTAGCACAATGCTTCCAAAATGTATTGTAAAATACATTTTTATATTTCATCAAAATATTATTTCAGAGTTAAAGGTTCAATAGAAGACATCTAACTTTGAGTAACTAATCCATTGAGGCACTGAGAATATCATTAGGCTGATAGTTTGAGGGAGAACATCTGAGCCGCCTTTGTGCTAATTGCAAATTTTACAAAGAAAATTATTAATGAAAGAATGCAGAAGAGAAAGGCAAAGAGCTTTCACACTATAGGTTGCATGAGAGAAAGAGATGAATAAAATCTCATATAAATATTAGATACTTACAACTGAAAGTTTTCTGGAGGAAGGTATGTCTAACTGGGAAGAATTGGTAAATAGGAACATATTAGATTAGATTAGATTAGATTAGATTTATTGCATTTATATGCTGCCCTTCTCCCGAAGGACTCGGGGCGGCTTACAGAATTA
>JANHFM010000317.1:187004-202135 GCA_032468115.1 Grayia smithii | reverse complement strand
CTGCTGAACTGCAGCTAGCAGTCAGCTGAAGTAGCCTGCAGTACTGCACTCTAACCACTGCGCCACCTCTGCTCTTTCTCCCCACTTGGAATTGAACCCACATGGACATTTCTTTCAACAGTATTTCCCAGCTTCTTCCAGGGAACCAACCCAGGACTACCGGCATGTTAATCAAACACATTTCTTATTTTTCATTGGTGTCTTTTAGGTTTTCTTTTTTTTTTGTCCGTTTAATATGTTTAGCAACTATTCTGTGCTGGAGAAAAAAGTCACTCTAAAAATAAAATATATTGAGAAGGGAACTTGGTGCTCTCTGAGCTTGGTTGTTTCCTTGCAGATGTTTCATAACCTAACTAGATAACATCATTACTGATTAAATGTCTTGAAGAAAACAACCAAGCTCAGCACCAAAGCCCCTTCGTTTCAACCCTGACCTACAAACATTCTCCTCTTATCAATTGAGAAGGGTGTGTGTAGTTCTGGTGTAACTCAAGGAAAATTCTGAGGTTTACTTCTGTGCACCAGTAGTTGATTGATTAGTCTTGCAATCTTATCAATAAAATAAAACAAATTACATAGTTGTTAGGAGGAAATAAAGCGATAAGATACAAATGCAGGATCCAATTTGGATTGGTCATTGGGACCAGAGGTTTTGTCTTTCGAGCTTTCAGACTTGTGCTAGAGCCCATCTTCAGGGAACCGCTCCAAACTCGATTGCAGAAAATACGACTTCAGCAACAGAGTGGAATGCACTACCTGACTCTGTGGTTTCTTCCCCAAATTCCCAAAACTTTAACTTTAGACTGTCTACTGTTAACCTCACCCCATTCCTAAGAGGCCTGTAAGGGGCGTGTATAAGAGCACCTGTGTGCCTACCGCCCTGTCCTAATATTCCTTTTAACTCTTACTCTTTTCATGTATTCTAATTATGTTTATACTTTTACTTGTTATCTTATATATGCTTGACAAATAAATAAACTAAACTAAACTAAACTAAGAATTGCTGTGTTGAATCTGATCAAAGACCACAGGTAATTCTATCACTAAATATCATTTTATTCTTTTTTGCTTTCTACTTCATAAAAGGCTTCTGCTTGAAAAGTGATATGAAAATATTTTAAGTAAAATATTCACTGCTAATCATCACAATGGATAATTAACTACAGAGTCCTTTAATACTAATATTCAGCACAGTGTACTATCTTTCAGATCCTTGAGGGGTTTTTATATTATATATTATTCTAGTTTCTGGAAAGGTGCTGACTGTACTCATTCTGCTTGCACTAATTGAGATTAAGTTTGGGGCAATATTGTGTAAGTAGTCACATGGTACTGCAGGATTCTATATTCAGAACATCGTAGCCAAAATTGCTTGGATGTCTGCAAAACAAAGATAATCACTGTATTATGGAGAAAATAGTCCTCATAAGGAAGATTCAGAAGTATGACATGAGTATTACCATTAGCCTATTATCTTCTACAATCTTTTAATCAGAATTTATTGAATAGAGAAGATTGCTTATTAAAGGTTTCTTTCCAAAATACTGCTTAATTGAAGGGGAGATCCCCCCCCCCAATCACAGATGCTAATGCACTAAATTTTTGTACTTACGTTTAATCTTATAAGATTTCAAAGGTAATAAAACATATAGGCTGTTCCTAGTCCTTACTGAGTCATTGGTAGACAATCTTGGAATGTTCCACTCGCCACCAGCACATTGATTTTATGTTTTTATGTTTTTAATGCCAACAATGAAATGTTCTTTGTGTTCACAGTGAGACTCAAGTGTACAACTCTAAGGCTTTAACCACAACAAATTACATTATGGCTTAGTGTATTGAGTAAATATATCAAGTGTGGCTTGTAAAATGTGATTTATAGTATATTTTATTGTACAAATCCAGCCAACAAATCATGGTTAAACAAGATATGGGTGAGCATAATGTGTAATCTCAGCTAGCCAGGCTAATAATATAAGGGAAATGTATACTTACTATACAGAAGTGATATTGAGAACCAGAAATATGTAAAAATGAGACAAAATAGTAAAGAAAAAGTTTAAGATGACAATTACTGAATAGAAAAAAGTCTTTTTTTTAAAAAAAAACATGATTGCTTCTCTGTTTCTTATTTTCAATGTATGCTCTTGTTTGTTTTGTTTTGGTTATTTTATTACATTAAAATTCTAATAAGAGAGTCAGAAATTTATGAGGGGTTTTATAGCAGCCACAAGAAGATAATATATGAGTCACTGGACATTGACTTATTGATAACATGGCATGTAGAGATGGGACTAAATAATAGAGCTTCTAATTCCTAGTATGAAATATAGAATAGAATGAACTGTGTCTTTTTTAAGCTATATTTTTTACAATAATATTATACTTTTGAAATTAAGTTGCTGGTTGACTGGGAGGGGGAATAAATCAAAAAGAAAGGAAGATGGCTTCTTATGTTTGGGCACCAACTGAGTGATGTAACAGCAGCTTCTCATGTTTCAGAACATATTTTTGTCATTATTAGTTTGTTTTTGTCTCCTGTGGGGACAAAACTGTTTTTCCCATCCTATTTTTGGTGATATAAAATTCAAAGAAAGGAGTACAACAGCCAATGAACCCTGAAAACAGATTTAGTGATGATTCATATAATATGATTTCTCTTAAAATGTAATTTGCAAATTAATTACCTTTTAAAAAGTTAATGCAAGGGTATAAGATCCTCCATATCTATATAAGTAAATTATATTTAATAGCTATTTTCAAATCTCATCTCACCTAATCAATATTACTGGTAATTTCAGGGAATGAATCTGGGATTCTGTGTGTAAAACATACTCTGCCCATGAACTAAAGTATTACTCTAGATGCAAAAAAAAAATAAAAAAATCCATTTTAAGATAGAATGTTTGTAGTTTCCTATCTGACTAGCAACCAGAAATATTGATCCAAATTTACAGCAGGAGATGTCTTGTTTGATAGAGGGGAAACATCCCAATCCTTTCTCTCTTTTATCTTACTTGGTATAGATTTCCTTTGGATGCTCCTGTCCCTTGCCTCTCCTAGGGGATGCCCCAGTTCACCTTTGCTTGCTTCTGTGGGCTCCATGGCTTCTGCAAGATGAAGAGGAAACACGAAGAGTCCAGTTCTGAGCAAGAAACTGCTGTTTGAAAGAGAAGGCTTTTCTTTTCGGGGTTGACTTAAAATGTGAATTGGAAAAGCATGCTACCTGCAATAACTTGGTATGATGTTATTGCCCCCTTTTTGGAGGCTTTCTTTCTTTCCTGGCTTTCCTTTTCCAAAAAATTCTCTTTTTCACCCATTGGGCTGTTTGACTCAATGGGTTGGATAGGCAGAAAAAACGTTAGTGTGACTGCATAATTTTTTAAGGAGTATCACCTTATAGATTTAGAAATAGCAATGAACTGATAAGGAACCAAAGAAATATGTATCCTACAACATGACTCTCTCTCTCTCTTTCTCTCTCTCTCTCTCTCTCTCTCTCTCTCTCTCTCTGTGTGTGTGTGTGTGTGTGTGTGTGTAAGGAAGTGTAATCAGTCTTCACATTCTCTACAGAAAAGCTGGCCTCCCTCTTTGGGGTCTCCCATGGAGTTTGATGGATTACCTTAGGAAGGTACACTGATAGGAAGAGATGAACCCGCTATGAATGATAGCCTTTTTTTTATCAGCATCAGGAATGGGAAAAGAATGTGTGTGAAAGACATTAATCTGCTTTATTACATTTATTTTTCTCTCCTCGTTTTTCTTCTCTACAGATTATGGAGGTGGAGGAGAAATGACTCAATACAAAGGACAAACATTACAAAGGAACATCCAAAATCTGTCTGGGGAAATGGCCATTCTACAGTTTCCTAGTTTGAATTACATTGACCTTTAGAGACTCTAGATATTGATGATTTTTTTAAAAATTCAGTTCAAATATCAAGATACACCAGCCATCTCCAAACTGGAATGTGTTATAAGTATTGGACAATAAGCCGGCTGGGTAACTCTGGCCAGTCACTCTCTTTCAGCCCAAACCACCTCATAGGATGGTGGTGGTTGTACAAAAAATAGGAGGAGGAAAGAATATTTAAATATGTCCACTGCCTTGGGTTACTTACAAAGTAATAAAGGCAGGATAAAAGTTAAATAAACAAACAAGCAAGCAAACTCCCTTTCTGTCTGGGACTCTGGAATGAAGCAGGTTAAGGAAAACTATAGATTTGTTCAGCTCTTTTGCTAGAGAAGAGCCTTTGACAAAATCAGGCTATCTTCTTGGTTTGGTTTAAACCAAACATACAATATTGCTCACATTTAGAAAAATAAAATGGAATAGATCATTTAGGCCATCTAGTCTGCCTTCTCTGATATAATCAAGTATATTTGACGTACGGTTAAGAAGAAAGGACTGCATTAAATCATAAGCGAATCCATTTAAGGCTTGTTTGATAACACAGCAGAACATTCATATGTTTGTACTGGGTTATTTTAATGACAGCTTTGGCAAACATTTTGATATATAAAATCTGGTAGATGTTCCTCTCATGAGCGAAACATATTCAGCCCATTTCAGTCACTGAATGCAAACAAGAAAGATAAGGTGGTAGTTTTCATTAAAATTAAAATACTATCCAATTCCTCTTATGTGTAAACTATAAATACACTGTACTTCAACTGATGATTAGTTAATTGTAGGTTTGGGTTCATATTTCTCTTTAAAAAGACTGCTTTTGTATTAAATAAAGCATTTTTCTTGAATCATAGAACAACAGTTTGGATGAAAAGGAAGCAAAAAAACCCTCTATTTTTTTAAAGTAAGGAAGGAAAGAGTAGAAATCAGTCAATTTTTTTTTAGCAGAAATGAACAAAGAAACATGCAGTTAAGGCACTATTGGAACAGTTGTCTGTGGGGAGTAGAACAATATATATGGCATAGTCCTATTTTCTCCATTGCTTGCAATGCATTTCTTGTTGCAGAATCATTTTCTATCAGTAAAGTAAACACCTTTTCTTAGGACTTTTTAAACTTTACAAAGCAGGTAGAAATCCCACTGAATAAAGCTATATAATATGTATTTCTATATATTTAAGTTTGCGGCTAGATAGTTGCAAACCTCTTACTGATGTTCATAAATATAACCTGAAATTTTATTTTGTTGAGACACTGCAGGAGGCAAAACCTAGGTAAAATTTATATTACTTGAATCTCTATATAACTTCAACTGGTGCAAAATGTGCCGACATAAACAGTTATGTGTTCAGGTAGAATACATGCTCCACCTCTGCTTTGGGAGTTCCATTAGTTACCAGTCTTGTTCCAGGTCCAATTCAAGATGCTGTTTTTGATCTTTAAAGTCCTTCATGGCATATGACCAGGTTTTTGGAGGGACTGCCTCTCCTGGATTTCATTTGCCTGCCCCAACAGATCCAGCAGGGAGGGTCTCATACAAGTTCCATCGGCTAAAGAGCTACATTTGGCAGGTCCTGAGCTTTTCCTGAGGTGGTACCCACACTATGGAATCTTCTCCCTCCTGAGGTAAGTTTGGCTTCATCATTTCTTCAATGATCCCTTAAAACCTGGTTATGCCAGCAACCCTGGTAACTCCAAATAATGGGTGGACTTGTGAGGTGACTTTATTATTAACATCACTTTGTCTGTTGTTTCCTTGTACCTTTGTTTTTATACTTTTTAATTTTTATAAGTGGTTTTAAGTATTTATTCATTATTTTTTACCTTTCTTGTGCACTGCCCAAAGTCACTTTTGGTGGATGTGCAGCTATAAAAATTGGATAAAAAGATATGCTATATAAATGTAAGTCTGCTTTGGAGTAAGAATGCAATCAAATATTTATTTTGCAGGACACTAGTTAGCTACAAGACAGGAATATTTATGATGGAGCTACCTCTCAATTGTGCTTTTAATTTTGTGTTTGCTTGTTTGTTTTGACAGAGTTGTTTCTGCCAAGAAAATGAATTGCACTCTTTTAACAAGTTTGTGTGGCTTGATGGAAGTATAGAAGACATGCATGAAGTATGGAAATTAAGACAGGAAAGAAAAGCCATTCAAATTCCTTGTTGTAAACTCTTCTTGAAGATTACACAATAACAATATGAAATTACATGTGACCTTCTCCCTAGTATTCAATATTCTGTTTGCATGACTATTGCAGGAATTTTAAGCTGTGAACAAGAATGAAGTTAATCCAATAATTCTAGTATTGCCAACTTTGTAATTTAAAAATTAATATATATCACATTTATTATAACTTGTACAATTACTGAATTCCAGGATTATTCTAGGTAGAAAAGATAATTTAACAAAATAATTACCATGGATATATTTGGGATTTTATTTTTAGGGTGGGTTTTTTTTTTTGTGATGAAGATGATATATTACTATAAGAAAAAATATTTCTGCTAAGTAACTATTTCTGGGTTAGTGATTTTTGGGGAGAAATGAGTTAAACTAGAATTTAAATGTTTTAATTATATGACTACTCAGGATGTTGCTCTCAAAACGCAAAAATTAAGGAATCATATATTTCTTGCTCTAATTGTACTGACAAACAACACTGTTTAAAATGAAGTGCCTGGGTGATCAGTTACTATATAAAATTATTAAAAATTCAAGCTTTCAAAAAAAGATTGACATTTACCTGAACATTCAAACTATAACAATTATTTTTTGCTAATACATTGATTAAAATTCCATTATCAGGTTTTTTTTTGTTAATACAAAATAAGACAGAGCCAAATCTTGCAATACTATAGAAGCCAATAGACCTTATATGTGCAGTATGCAAAATTATATGCTGTAATGTTTTTACACTTGTGGTTTATGAAATTATTGATAATATAAATCTATTGAATGTATATGCAGTTAGTTTGCACAATCAAATGTATGAGTAACTAAATGATACACTTACAGTATATGGAGACAATACTAATAATTTAATCTATTAACTATTGGTAAATTTTTGAGTTATTTACATATAGATATAGTCCAAATTTCACCTGAATTAATTATGCTGGTGGTTAGGAAATTACCATTTCATATTAATTTCAAGATCTGCTATGTCCCCAGAAATAAATAAATGTCACTTAGAAATCGGCCTGAATCAAACCAAAGGGGTGTCTGTTTGTGTGTATGTATGTATATACATATATATACACACACACATACACGCACGCACGCACACACACATACATATCCATGCACATATAGCGCATGCATGACAAGGTAGCTGTTCTCAGAGAAATGAGACACGTTGAAATGTTTTTTGTCAACCACATTATTATTATTATTATTATTTATTGTATTTATATGAACCACATGAAAGCAAGCTCTTTCTCTTTCCTGCCTCCCCTTTGAGAAGCTGCTCATACGTATATACATTCTATATAACTTCTATACCTCTAACCACATCTTTCTTGTGGAAATAATAATATTGGCAGCTTTGAAGATAACAGTGATATTGTGTGTATTTGGGACTGAACATAATACACAAAAGGTAAATGTCACTAAGCACAAATTTAAATCCATTCTTTTTCAAAAATAAATTAAATACATATTTTGTGTCTCGTTTTTATCAATGACCTTTCCAGAAATGTGCCTCCTAGCACATTACTAGATGAGGGGCTAATTATAATGGTCCATATTTTCTGCTATTGCAATTTAAGAATGCTGTAACTAATTGTCAAATTTAAAGTTTGACAGTTCCATATGTAAACATTTTCAGGGGGCTTTTGGATTAATTGACTACACTGAGCAATTGACACACCCAATAAGTGTTAGAATTCTTGGAACATTTCACAGCAGTTATTTATTTATTTGTTCAACTTATTCACCACCCATCTTGCCTGGATGCAACTATAGATGGCCTAAAGTCATTAAAAATCAATGAAAACATTAAAACAATAAATAACATTAAATTAGTTTAAAATTAACAAAGATGAGGAAAGGAGCAAGATGCACATAGGCATGGGGATAGATTCTTATCAAGTCCATTAACTACTACCAGAATAATATGTCCCCATTGGGGCTCCAGACCAGTTGACAGAACCAGGTCTTCAGATTCTTTCAGAAGGCCAATTTGCCTTCTAAATCTGCTGGCATAGGTGAGGCAGGCCAATTCCATTGGGGTGAGATGATTCCTCAGATAGCTTGGACTTGTGCTATGAAGGGCTTTAAAGGTGATAACCAACACCTTGAATGGGACCTGGAAGCAAACTGGCAATCAATGTAGTTGTGAAACAGAGGTGTAACATAGGCCATCCTATGTCCGCTGTCAGCACAGCTGCAATCTGTGCCAGCTAAAGCTTCTGAATACTCTTCAAGGGTAATGCCCTGTAGACTGTGTTGCAATAGTCCAAGCATGAGATGACTAGGGCTTGAGTGACTGAGTTCAGGGACTCCCAATCCAGGAAGAGCACACAAAGTGCAAAGACTCTCCTAGCCATGACTTCCACCTGCTCTTTAAGTAGTAGTCAGGGGTTCAGAAGAACACCCAAGTGGTGCACTGGGTCTTTCTGAGGTAGGGCAACCCCATCCAGAATTAAAAATGTTAAAGTCCTGACTCCCAAAGCTCCATGCAGTCAAAGCCACTTGATCTTACCAGGATTCAGCTGAAGCCTGTTGTCCTCCATCCAGAGGCCCACAGCCACCAGATACCAAGAGAGGGTAGTGACAGCAGCCCTTGGAACATCAGGGTTAGAGATGTAAAGTTGAGTTTCATCAGCATACTGATAGTACCTCATCCTGTGGTGGTGAATTATCTCATCCAGCAGTTTCACGTAGGTGTTAAAAGGAGTGGAGAGAGTAGTGAGCCCTGTGGCACACCATAAGCAACCATGGATTGGACCTTTCACTCCCCACAATACTGATCTGGACCTTCCTTGAAGTAAGGATCCAAATAATGCAACCCGGGCCCAAATCCTGCAGCCAGCCCAAAAGGATACCATAGTCAATGGTACTGAAGGCCTCTGAGAGGTCAAAGAGAGCAAGGATGGATGCACTACTCCCATCTTGCTTCACCAGAGATCATCAACAAGGGCGACCAATGCTGTTTCTTCAATGCTGTATTTCCTAGATATAAAACAAAATCTTAGATGTTAGTAAGAGTAATGCATATCTAATATATACAAATATAGAGATGCTGTGTAAATAGCAAAAATAGGCAAATTAAACCTATGCAGGGCATCAGAAAGAGAAAAGGCAGTTCATAAAATTTGGTATTTTTGCTAGCAACTCATCTGTTTCTGAAATCTGTTTACTGACAATGAGAATTGGCTAAAGCTCTACATTAATATATCAGCTGCCTCAATCAATCAATAGTAATTGTCTTTCATTTTCACTTGCTCAGTCCTGTTATGCCTCTTTTTAAACAAATTTTGAAACCACTGGGACCAAATTATAGAAACTGGCAAGAAAGGAGTCATTAGCTTATGTAAGGATACATTTCTAAATCAGTGAGAAAGAAGCTTTAACATAGCTTCCTCCAATAGATGTCAAGATCTTGCAAATCCCAAACCAAATCTTATGAAACCATCCAGATTTGGTTTCATAAGAAAATCTAAGATGCAATGGCACATGAAAACAGTTGGCAAGTATACTCATTATTCAAAATATTCCTGGCATCTCATCTTGCTTAATCTAATAGGAATTTCTACCTCATAACAATAAAAGCAAGCAACAGCCTCATTGGATCCAAAGGCTGAGAGAGAATAATAAGTCTCTAATAAAAGTTCCAATTTTTCCCCTTCTTTCTTTTTGCTCTCTAGATTCCATCATGGATTTAGAAGTGGGAAAATTCCTCAGGAATCTTCTGGTCTCATTAGCCATAGAAACCAGCAGTTTTACATATTTGCATGATAAATCACTTTTTTTACAATGGATTATCAGGACAATTTAGTTTTAAACCATCTATATAAATTGTATATTATATTTCTAACAAGACAAGAGTATATATGATCTTGAAGATAGAACATCTATATAGATTATTCACATGCTATTAAAAATCCTTTCCGAGAAATAAGTAGGATAATTTTTAATACAGAGTCTTTGTAGTTTTGGAATATGTTTTCAGGTATAGTAGTGGTGGCCATGTTTCCTTAATATACAATATTTATACTTTCTTTTAAAATCAGCTGTACAAACAGGATGAAGTATTATGATAAATGAATGCCATTGCGAATATATCTGTAAACAATAAAGAAAACAGTTAATAGCAAATTTATTTTATGGAATTCTAATTTTATCTCCTAAGGTTTTTATAAAATAAAATACATTCACAAATGTATATGGGTAATATAATAATCATAATAATCACTTTATATTTCTCTTTCTCAAGTGACTTGATAAAGAGATATAGCTGTAATGCAGAATTCTTCTCCAAACTTTTTTCAAAATTCTTATAATCTGAGATATTGATACATTTAGCAATGGATGTAACAAATTTTTATTAGAGTCTTATACAATAGCCTCAGGGTAAGATCATTACAACATGTGATATATAAAGTGATAGCTATTTCAGTTCTATCTGGAACTCTTGATCATTTAAATTCACTATACTGAGGAGCCAGAATTTCGAATTTCTCTATAAATAATTCTTCTATTTATGTAATACCCATTTCTAAGATATTTCAAAAGGTTTGGTTGGTTGGTTGGTTATGATTCTAATAACATTTCAACAAGCTAACCAAGTCTGCATTGGATAGTATACAGTATTTGAAAGTTCAAAGGGTAATATGCCCTTAAAAAAATCATTAGAATTTTATAAACTGAAAAAAATGTGCTAAACAAACTATATGGAAAATTGCATATAAATTGCAACTGGATTTATTTTTTTGTTGGTTTAAGATGTTTCACTGCTCATCAAGCAGCTTCCATAGTCTGAGCAAGTTTGGAAGCTATTGGAATGTACCAACTACTCCTGCCCCAGCCGGAGGATTTCTTTCCCCAAAACTGTGAAGTTGGTGCAGGAGGAGTTGGTACATTCCAATGACTCTCTGCCTAACAAACTTGCTCAGATTATGGAAGCTGCTTGAATGAGCAGCAAAACATCTCAAACCAACAAGAAAGTAAGTCCAGTTGCTATGATTTTCAGACAACTCTACCTGGATTGAGAATCTTCATCGACATAAACAAGCAGTACTTCATGAATTATGTGTAAAACTATGCATACACAAAATGAGAGTCTTGGTGGGTATTATAATTACTTTGCAAATTACTGACTGCATGTGGCAGACAGCTTAGCTGAGATAAATCCAAGAAATGCCATTTATTGTTATTTTGATATTCGCTTGCTGAATACGTTCTACACAGCCTAGCATTTCATAACACGAGTATAGCAAACCATCTTACCATCAGATCAGTAAAACTCTTACAGTCAGCTGACGGTTATTTTGGAGTTATAAACTTGTAAGGACATGGAGCCTAAAGATTTTTGCTGTAACAAGGTGTTTTACAAGGTTGCATTATAAATTATAGATGCTTATCATGTTTGCATCTTTCACTGAAATGGTTGCCTATTGATTGGTCTTCTTGCTGATTAATTCCCTTATCTCCCTGGTGCTTGTTTTGGAACCAGCTAAATTGCTTGACTTGACTTTTTTTCTCTGTATGTTCTAAAATCTATGCTCTTGAAATAAACACTTTCTTGCTCTAACTGTGAAAGCATGCTTAGGAGAGCAGATATGGTAATTGCTGTAATAAACAAACTTTATTATTACATCTCTTCTCAGTTCACAAATTATATCTGCCTCCTTGGTGCTGTTCTTTTTTTCCCTTTTTATTGCTGAAACTGATGAACTGAAATATTGGCCACACTCCTAAGCTTGAAAAAAGGCATAAAGAAGTGATAGGAGCATGAAGCTAATGCTTGCTGGGTACAATCAGAAATAGAATGTAGAAGGATAATTAAAATGAAAGGCAAATTAGATCACTGTGGGATAACTCAGTTGTTCACTTTCCCTAATACTATTCTATGTAAAGAAAACAACACAGCACTAGTAAGATCATGGTCATGCTTTTGAATACAATTTTGGACCTGTTTGCACAACATTAAAAGCAGAAATGACTGAAAAATCCAAAGAATGCTATGCATGGTAACTAGTACATAGACAAGAGTGCTGTCTATGTGATAGTAATTGTAAAAGATTAAATGCATTACATTCCCACCACAAATTATTTAAGAATAACAGTTTGAGTAAGTTGCTCAAGTTGACATGTCATTATATAAATTTATTTAATCACATAGAACTCTCTCTGAGATATTCTAAAGCCATAGCAATCTAGATAAATGTTTGTCAGCCTCAGCAGCTTTAGAATGTGTGAATTTTAACTCCCAGAATTCCCCAGCATGAGAGTTGAAATCTTAAATTGCTGAGGGTGAGAAACACGAGACTAGATTACTTCGGCTAACGTGGGCTGGTTGTAGGGAAGATATTGCTCTCTTATTAAAATTCTACACTATTTGTACTATTTTACTATTTAAACATTTTTCTTAAGCTACTTATCACTGAAATAATTCCTACAAATAAAAATAAAAGAATAATAGTAAAATATTAATACTCATTAAAAAAGCATCTGCTCTTTATGCAAGGAAAAAAACCCTGAGAAAAAAGATAGATATTAAACAAATACTGGAAACAGCACATTAGGAATTCGTGCATAGTAAAGAGAAAAATGAAAAAAGCCTGTGATTCACTGTCATGTGATGATTTGTAAAAAATCTTCCCTAATAATCAGTCGTCTAATTGGTTTGTATAGGGGTCTATTAACCACTAAATCTGTCAGAATGTATCCGAGTGGTTTGAAATTCTCTCAGAAATCTGGTGGTTTAGTGATTGTGAACATGACATAAAATCTCTTCATAATAACAGTGAGAAATAAACTGGAAAATGAACTTTTATAATGGCAACAGTTAAATGCAGACTTGAATGTGAAATTCACTGAAAGTCATGATTTCAGAGGTATTAGGGTCTACAACAAGCTGTAGACAAACACTTGTAGGCACAACCACCATTCCATTGATGCCTAACAGTTTCTGCTCTACCTGACCTTTTTGAAAACATCTAATTAAAACAAACAAGCAAACAAATAGGAAGCCAACATGTTGCAAAGAAAAGCTTTAGCCTCTAATATGATCTTAATTTTTAAGAAAATCTCCGGGCTATAAAAGCCATTCAAGAATACCGTAGTTGGAAATTAAAATATTTTAATTTCAGTCCAATGTTTCTTTGGTGGGGGTCCCCACTTGCACCTGTATTGTCTTCAAAGGCAAAAGGAGGCTAGGATGACAGAGAACTTACCTTGCAGAAATAGTGAGAGGGGAAAATATTCTTATCAAGTTGCCTTTTAGTGTATATTCATGGCCACCAGCAGGAAGTCAGTCTACAAATGAGGAAGTCCTCTTTGGCAAACTTCTAAAGGTATCGCACAATACATTGTGCATTTTCATACACTTCTCCCTTCCAAAATCTCAAGACTTTTTTTTTTTTAAGTTGAAAAAAGATTAATCATTGATATGTTTCTTTTTCTTTCAATGTCAGGAACAATCCTGGGTACCATCTAATAGAAGCACATAACTATGTAGAGCACAATCTAATTATGTGGAGTTCACTCCCACCTTAAAACTCAGGCTATGAAAACCTGATGATTTAAATATTTAATCAGTGTATTATGTGTGATATTGCTTTCATATGTGCTGTAATTAATCTATTATTTTAACAGTCAAAAAGTGTTAATAGTCAAGTCAACCAGGCTTTGCTTGTTGTAAAACATTATCTCCATTGTATCTGTTAGAAAGACTTATCATTAGCTGTCAAGAAAAACACCTTTTCCAGTGCTCATAGGAGCATCCAAAATATAGTCATATCAGAGGATCGTCCAAAATAAATTGAATTCATTTTAAACTATTTTAAAATGCAAGATGCTTACCTGAATGCCAAATATAGGGATATGCTGATAGAAACAATGCAAACAGTTTTATGCCGATATAAATTATGTGAAGAGTTTTACGAAGTCCTTTACACACTGTATGGAGTTCGGTCTCTTGGGAGTTCCCCCCTTCTGAGTAAAGATGATATAATTCTCATTATAGAGAAGGCTCAGATCCTGCAGAGATCAGTGGTACACTTGGAAGCTGTCCTCAGCCAACCCTCAGCTATTAATGATGCAGTTGGTCAACAGGATTTCTCAGGTCAACATAAACACCATGGATAACCCTCAGTAGCAGCTGAAGTCATGGAAGCTGTCAGCCAGTCCCCAATGGCAAAACCCCAGGGCAGGCACCTTACCACAAAAGATATACAGTCAGTGCCATGTATTTATAGAGTGCTATATACAAGATCAGTACACATGTATTTATAGAGAAACCCACCAGGTTAAGCAAGGATTCATCCTCAGGAAATTAAAGATGCATCCATAATATACGTCTACCAGAGGAAGGGCAATTGTCAAGTATGTGACAACCACTGAGGAAAAAAACCTTGCAAGAGTTCTGGTAAACCATCTGGTCACTCATTTGGAGCTGGGCCTGTCTCTACAGGGCTGTAGTACTTAGTACCCTTCTATATGCCTGTGAAACATCGACTGTGTGTCAAAGACATGCAAGAAGGCTAACCATTTCCATCCTGGTTTTCAAAGAATGCTAGGCAACAGATCACTAGATAAAATACCCAAATACCAAATTTCTCTCTAGAACAAATGTATAACCAGTCCAAACACTGCTAATGAGAGCACAGACAGGTTGGGCATCTGTATGTTGGACAAGCATATACCTTTTTACACCTACATTAGACAGAAGAATAAATGTTACAAAGATATACTAAAGGCTTCACTGAAATTGCTTGACATAGAGACTATGTTAATATGAGACTGGAGGCTAACTTGTACAATGAACAGTTGCAGGAACTGGGAATGTCTAGTCTAACAAAGAAAAGGACTAGGGCTGATATGATAACAGTCTTTCCATGTTTGAGGGGTTGTCACAGAGAGGAAGGGGTCAACCTATTCTCCAGAGCACCTGAGGGCAAGACAAGTAACATAGGGAAGCTTATAGAATAGAATAGAATAGAATTCTTTATTGGCCAAGTGTGATTGGACACACAAGGAATTTGTCTTGGTGCA